>CALNXK010000184.1:317500-390000 GCA_942486035.1 Porites lobata | reverse complement strand
TTTTTTTGTGGTTGCCATCACAGTTTTGATGAGACAAACACTTATTATTAATGTGACGAAACTCGGTATAATATACTGCATAGTTATGAAGGAAATGAAAATGATTCTGTATGGAAAGTACTGCTTGTCGTATTTGCAATCCAAAGTGTAATGAGTTGCGTTGTATTCATATCTTATTTGTGTAAAGGTACTTGCTGGAAGAAACACAAAAACAACCCCCACAATCCATGCAAGTAATACCAGTTTCTTTACGGTGGAATAAAAAAATGGGCGGGGAACTTTACGAGTTGAGAAATACTTTTCTATAGATATTATCAACAAGTTGTTCATAGTAACAGACGGAAATACGATTTGTAAGTAACGTGCTATTTTGCAACCCCAGTCACCCTCAAACACATCAATATAGAACTGAACGCAAACTGACGGGAGCGATATTAAAACACAGAGAACATCGGAAATGGCTAAACTTTTGAGATAGGTGTGGAAGTTTTTTTCTGATGACAAAGTCCTTATGAAAGACTTTATCCTTTTCTTTTTGTGAAGAAACCAGAGCATTAGAATACTTCCAACTAATCCAACAATTCCAGACATAGACATTGACATCGTCAACGCGAGCTTTGTCGAGGATGCTGCTGGGCTAAACACATAGAGTTTAGACTTTAAGTAGGTCCCACTCCTGGCTAAGGTTGAGATGCTGGTCGAAAAAATACTTGAGGATGTATTCATGTTTCCTGCGTTACTCCTCTTTCGCTCGGTGTTAACTCTGTTAGAAGATATAATTTCTGTTAAAATCTAATTATCAATGTTTCGCCTTTGTAATCGACGTTGATCTGACAGACTCGTCACTTGGCGTTACTTTTTATGAGAAAAGAAATTGAAAATAAATAAATAAATAATAGAAATATGTAGAAATAGAAAATGAAGACAGGTGCAGATGCAAATACATTATACAAAAATATAAATATAGATACAGATACAATTACCATTACAATTACAAATAGATTTTAATACAAATGTAAATTTGAACATAAATGATTATAACTTAAAAGGTACACTTTCACAAGGCGGCTTATCGTCATCCATATTTCAGATCGAATTGGAATAAAGCAATTCTATGCTATTGTTAGCGGAGAAAGGAGAACCGGCAGACTCCGAGAATAACCTCGACGAAACGAGGGCGAGAATCATCGTTTCGCCTCCGGGATTCAAACCCAGGCCACACTGAGGTAATCGCTCTTACATTATGTCCCTCGTTTGATCTCCTAAGATTGGAAGGATTGCTGAAAAGAAGTTCAGCGTTCGCAGTGACTAAAAGGAACAAGTTTTATGTTTACGCAACTTATGATCGTTGACGCAGCAGTTGCCATAATGACTTATTTCCGAATTCTAAAAACTCTCACTTCTAAACCGAGGCTAAGTGCAAAACCTTTCTTGTGAATATGAGTTTTATTTGCTTGAGAATAAAAAAATCATATATTTGTATTAATGGCTTCGTACTTAATCTCGCTTTGAAACTGAGGCTTGACACAAATTGGAAATGGCCTCAGATATTTATTTATTAATATCATAGGTGAAGAATTACTCCTTAATTTTGGCGCGAAATTTCAGCAATAATTTGTAATTTCACATGTGAAATTACAAAATTGCTATGGCAACCTTCCGTACGTCTCAGTGTCAAGATGGCGACAGAGTTTTAAAATGTCATGAACGAAGATGCCAGGGCATAAAAAGACGCTTTAGAAAACCAGAACACACGAAAGAGCACATCAAGAAGGATTCTATCAGGTATTTTGTCGAAAAATTCTGAACTTAAGCCAAATTTAAGCTCTAAACGTTCGAGAGAGGGGAGTTCTCGATCGATACGATCTAGGATAAACATGTCAAAAAATCCTAGATTGCTAACGTAATTTGTCACCTATGATATTAATAGGTAATCAAATGGTATACTCGTGAAATTAGGGAATAATTTCACTTGCGTTTTGTCCAAATCCTAATAATTTCCCTCGCCTAAAGGCTTGGGAAATTTAAGGATTTGGACAAAACGCGCGTGAAATTATTTCCTAATTTCACTTGTCACCAGTTGATTACACATACTCGTTTATTTTTATTATTTTGACGGATCCTAGAGCGGAACATAACAAGAAAATTCATTGATATCTGTTGAAGTCGATCAATCAATTAATTACTTACTTTCACCAAATTGTCCTGGCTGTTTATCATTGTATCACTGGAACACCAGCTTTCCTTTTGATTTTCCAATCTGTTTATAGGGTTGATAAGACAAAAAGAATTACCCTCTTTCGATAAAGATAAGGAAACCCCTGCAAATCTGGCAAGAACTTAAATTATCTACGCGACAAGCAAAATAAGTCATAAAAGCGAAGGATAAACGGCTCCTTAAAAGGACTAGCTCCCTAATTGCCGGTAGCTGCAAGATATGCTTCCCTATTTGAATGTACAACAGCCTTTATCTTCTGAACCCCTCAATGACGGTACGCAAAAGAAGCGAATTTAAAGAAACATTTCATAGAGAAACAAAACTTATTACATTAATTTTGCAGCAGGCAAATGTCTACTTTTAAACTATTTTTTCCATTTTCTCATGAACTTTGTTTAATTTTGGAAGTTACTTTTATGCAACCTACATTTGCCTTCTCCCATTTTTAGGAACTAGTTTTTGGTTTATTAGAAAAACAAGGATCCAAAATCAAAACAAAGGTAAGAAAGCCCTCGTTGTTTTCTATTTAAATCTACAGATGGCGTACCCAAATTATTCCCATTTGGAAAAAAAGGTACTCCTCAAAAACAGTTTATTTGGTGCATGCATGCTTCCGCCGCCGTCTTTGAGAAGTAACCGTTCTGCCTGTCCGATAATTTTCATCACTGGTGTTGAACATGCTGATGAGATTCCATTGTCGTATAACGGTTAAAAGCAAATTGTCCATTTGAATATTTTCATCTTCAGATTTTGTTTGTTTGTTTGTTTGTTCGATGTTACTTATTTATTTGCTTGTTTATTTAGGTTTTTTTCGTTTCGTTTTTTTTTTTGGCTTTTTAAAAACACAACATAAAGGGAAACAGCCTAAAAGAATCACTTTATGATAAATAATACATTTCGAATCTCCAAAGGTTATGTGACTAAACAGTCGCATTTCAACATATTGGCATTACTTCTTACAAATATTATAGAACAATTATTGGACGATGTTGAGCAAAATATCGTGATTTGTCAGTGGCGAGCAGATCAATAATTGATGTGCGAGACACTGGCAAATCACGATATTTTCTGATAACCGAGTTCAATAATTGTTTGATCATTCGATCATCAAGTTTGTTTTTCAATGAATATCTTCGGAAAGCGAAGCGATCTGCCTTTTTTCACGCATGAACGTGTCACCCGTGGTTTCGTTTACGCATCATTCAGCAGAATATTATTTGCAGCAAAACACAGTTGGATGACATTGCGCATGAGCAGACCATTACTTGTAGGCAGCTATTTGCAGGTCACGTGGTGGGCTTTTAGCCAATGAAAAGGAAGAAAAATTTGCATCGAATGATAATTCACATTGTTGCCTTCTGCCTAGCTGTTCTTGGGTGAGGTGCGTTCGAGACCGGACTTGACAAGAAGAGCTAAATTTGTTCAATAAATATGAATTAGGCGTTAATTGTATCTTCTCAGTGTATGTCGTCCGAAATTTTGAGAATAACGTCCGGAATTAGCCTTTATATCGTTCAAATTGGTTTCCCTTCGTAAATAATTTAATAAGTATCTCGGCAATCTTTTAAATAATGAGCCCGAAACTGAACTGTTGCGACAAAGTACCAGTTCTGGATAGTTAGGTGCTTACTTAGCCCTGAAAACGAGACAGTATTCGATCGTTATGAATGTAGGACGACGAAACAGCGCATTTAAAGCGGCTCGACTATATCATTCTGGGCAATACCTCCCACGTTCACGGTAAGCAATAAGTACGTTGCCGTTTAAAAAGTACTAGGAAATGATCACGCGGTATTTAAAATTAGTGAAAATATTGGTTATTGACATGGGATTTGTCATGATAGCAACGAATTAACATCTTTACCTTATGTTTTACCTACTCGCAGCCGATCAATGTTAGTGAAGTTTGAGTAAAATATATGAAAGCGTTTTTGAAGATATTTAAGATGAAATTTTTCATGAATAGAATGCGGGCCGTTGTATATAGAACTCGAAAAGGTAGCGCTTTCGAAATGAGGATCATCTCGAGGATGGATAAGCCGATTGCATTGCAAGAAAGTAGTAAGCAAGGAATTGCTCTAGCTGGCGCTTTTGTAAATATATTTTGGCCTACATAAATGAGTAAGCGAATAATTTGGAAACCGCTCGATAGATTATTTTTACTTGACATTCTCGAGATTTAAATCGTGATTTCATATGACCTTTAAGTTTCAAGATGATTACAAACGATGATGATCATGATCAATGATGGTGATGATGATGTCAGTAATGTTTCTTCTGTTTCTTCTTTCTTTAGGAAATATCGCGATCTCTGGTTTATGGGAGTCACTTCTTGAATTTACGCTTTTCAGAAATACAAAAAAAAAAGACATGAAAATTTTTCTCTTTCTTTTCTATTTCGATCTTTTCAAAGTTGACCTGTCGCCCTACTTTCAATTACACAAGAATTTTCATCCGCTTGTCGTGCTTTCGAGCAAACCGTTTGCCTCCAATTTGTTTTCGTATCAAGCCATAGTTCCTAGGCAACTTGCGTGCCTGCGTAAATTCTAGTTCTGTAATTTACCGGTTTACTTTCCCAAGCAAAATATGGTTGAACGGTTAATCGACACGAATAAACTTTCATTTCAGTACCTACTCTCTCCTTGGGTCTTGGCGAACAGACGATGTCTTGAATTTTCTGGACATCAATCTTACTGCTGTCGATTGCAATCATTAATATACCCTCTCTATCCCGTTTCCCGTTTTATGGTCATTATGGTTACGTAAGTACAGTACATTGTTACTAATATGCTGTCGCTGTACGTGGGATGGCATGTGACAGATTTGGCTGTTTCAGTCAGATAATACTTTTTCCTTCATGGGTTTTGTTTGAATTTAATGAACGTTGTTGCATAATCAGGCAGAAAAAATTGCAGTAGGTCTAATCAAACTCAACTATTCTTGTCTCGCTCGATTTCCTGAAAGCAAATCCCTTCTTTATTTATATTCAAATATGCAGACGACTGAACCATCCTTTTCCCATTTGAGATGCATGTTTTAAGCCCATGCAGAAGAAGAAGAAGAAGAAGAGGAAGAAGAGAGACAAGAGAAGACAAAGTAAAAGAAAGATGTGCACAAAGAAAAGACAAGAGAAAATAAATTAGAGTCAATGTGCAGCTGACAATTTCTTGGAATTTCCTGGTCTAGGATAATTGTCATTTTAATTTACGTTATTTAGTTTACGTATTTTGATAATCCCCCTTTTCAGTTAAGAATGAAATGGCCACCGAAAATAGAAATTAATCGACAGACTATTTCCGAGTTCCAAGAACTCTCACTTTCAAAACTTACGAGCCTAAGTGCAAAACCTCTGTTGTGAAAATGAGTTTTTCATGTCAATGGCTTCGCACCTAGCATCGCTTTGAAACAGAGTCTTATTATAAGTAACTCGGAAATGGCCCATCTGACATCGCCAAACGTTGAAGTTGATTTAAAAAAAAAACGGTCGATGAATACCTCAAATTATGCCCACTAAGATAGACTAAAAATCACGAAGCAAAAATTGAAATTTGCATCAAATTTTCTGGAGGTAAATATGTTCGGAAAAAAGTGCAAACTACAAGGAATCAAAGGCAAGGATGATAAAACCGCATTTGCTTGCTATTTTGCATGGGGTTGTAAATTCGGATGCAAATTGCCTCCTTTATTTTATTCCCGAGCAATGTTACCTGCCCAAATTCTTGACGAACTTATGAAACATTTGGACATAACATCTTGTATTAAATATCGCGATCAATAGTACATGTATTAACTCAAAACTGTGTTCAGGGTTATTCCTTTACTGTTCAAATTAATGTTCTTAAATTCACACATTTTGCAGATTAATCATAGATTAATTATTGTTATTATTGTTTTTTTTATCTTGGTTTCGGCTCCAATACAAGTGTATTCATTTCTATGTACTGTGTGGATCACTGTCCAGCATTACTTGCCTAATAAGAAGACGTGAAAAAAGCAACGGTCGCGACAGCATAATTAAGAAACATCCCCGATTGCACTCAGGGGTTTAGATCACCATGGCATTACAATAACACTCGCTTACTCGAGCTAAAACATATCAGACATATTAATTGTTAATTTTCTTCTGTGCGCACGTGATTTCATAATACGATGGTGTCTAACTCACAGAATTACGGGCGCACCACCTAGTCAGCTGCCTAGTGTTTCTCTTACTTTAAAAATTACACTTAGGAGTTTAGATCACCATGGCATTACAATAACACTCGCTTACTCAAGCTAAAACATATCAGACATATTAACCATTAATTTTCTTCGGTGCGCAAATGATTTCATAATACAGTGGTGTCTAACTCACAGATTCACGAGCGTGCCACCTAGTGTTTCTGTTGCTTTAATTATCGCACTTAGGAGTTTAGAACACCATGGCATTACAATAACACTCGCTTACTCAAGCTAAAACATATTAACCTTTAAATTTCCACTTGATGCGCAAGTGATTTCATAATGCCATGGTGTCTAACTCACAGAATCACGGGCGTGCCACCTAGTGTTTCTGTTGCTTTAAAAATTGCACTTAGGAGTTTAGATCACCATGGCATTACAATAACACTTGTTTACTCCAGCTGAAACATATTAACGATTAATTTTCCTCTGTGTGCAAGTGATTTCGTAATACCGTGGTGTCTAACTCACAGAATCACCGGCGTGCCACCTAGTGTTTCTGTTGCTTTAAAAATCGTACTTAGGAGTTTAGATCAGCATGGCATTACAGTAACACTCGTTTGCTCCAGCTGAAACATATTAACGATTAATTTTCCTCTGTGTGCAAGTGATTTCATAATACCGTGGTGTCTAACTCACAGAATCAGCGGCGTGCCACCTAGTGTTTCTGTTGCTTTAAAAATCGCACTTAGGAATTTAGAATAACATCACGGCATTAAAATAACACTCGCTTACTCAAGCTAAAACATATTAACATTTATATTTCCACTTGATTCGCAAGTGATTTCATAATGCCGTGTTGTCTGATTCACAGAATCACGGGCGTGCCACCTAGTGTTTCTGTTGCTTTAAAAATTGCACTTAGGAGTTAAGATCACCATGGCAAAACAATAAGACTCGCTTACTCAAGCTAAAACATATCAGACATATTAACCATTAATTTTCCTCTGTGCGCGAGTGATTTGATAAAACAGTGGTGTCTAACTCACGGAGTCACGGGCGTGCCACCTAGTGTTTCTATTGCTTTAAAAATCACACTTAGGAGTTTAGAACACCATGGCATTACAATAACACTCGCTTACTCAAGCTAAAACATATTTAAAATTTCCACTTGGTGCGCAAGTGGTTTCATAATGCCGTGGTGTCTGATTAACAGAATCACGGGCGTGCCTGCACGTAGTGTTTCTGTTGATTTAATTTAAAAGTTGCACTTAGGAGTTTAGATCACCATGGCATTACATTAACACTGGCTTACTCGAGCTAAAACATATCAGACATATTAACCATTAATTTTTTTCTGTGCATAAGTGATTTCATTTTCCTGCAATACCGTGACATAGCTTTTTCTTGACTAGATAACGAGTTAAATAGCGGCAGCGGCGAGATTTGGTAATGTTTGGCGGGCTTTGGACACGTTTTGGCGGGATGACGATTTCACTGTTCGACCGAATCCATTTGATCGCTTGGTCTTTGTGTTTTCTGCCTCTACTATGACATCTTTAGGAATTTAGGCCGAGTTACTGCTAACAATAGTATTTCCGCAAACCCGTCATTAAAGAACGGATTTTTTTTTTTTATGTAGCCCGTTTGCACACGCTTTACAGCATTGACAGCAGATCATGCATAATAGTCACCAAACAAATGCAGTCGGATTAGAAGATCTAACGTTTTCTACAACAAAACGTGTACGAGACTGCCGATGAATATTACCACTTACACATTTATCGTAATATAGTTAGGTTCAGAAGCATTTTCAAGGCAAAGGAAGACCGTCTTATTCTCTTAATGTTATCTAAACTTATCCAGACGCAAACACCGTCGTTTGCGATCATCTTAAGAATGCAATGCTGGCTTTATTCGATCAGAGTTCAAATCATAATTTAACACTTCTTCCATATAAAGAAAAAGTCAATTATTATTTCCATGGTTTTGGTTAAATTTTTAACTATAGTGCGTTGAATGTACAAGATTCCATCAGAGAGAGGCCATAAAAGTACAAGCACAACGCACCAGCGCGTGCGTGAACGGCGATTCACTTCGAAAACTGGAGTTTAGCAAGCTCAGGCCAAAAAATTTGTTGAATCTGCACACACAAAGCCTCGGAGATCGATGATTGCAATTTGCTTTGGCATCTATCTTTCCCTTACGATGAGCAGTATGCTGTGTGTTCACGGACGGCGGGTTATACATAGTCAACGTTTTGAACCAACGCTTTTATCTAGCAACATTCGCCCGATTCTATTTGAGTTCCGCGACCTTCAATACATTCAATACAATTATATGGATCAACTACGCTACATTTTAATACTGGCAAAGACCAGAAAGACAACGCTTGAGTAGTAGGCCACGCACGATTATTATTCTAGATAAGAGGGGGGCGTAAGGGGGGTACGAATACTACAATACCGCACACTGGTAGGGCGAGAATACCGCAATACCGCATCACAATTTACGCAAATACCGAAACCGCAGTTACAAATGGGAAAAAGTTAACGTTGCCAATACTAAAAATCCTCCTTTCAAATAGAAATAATACTTTTATGTCAGTGCTTCAAAATCAAGGTCCGTCGATGTCAAGTGTACAATATACATAAGATCATCGCACTCGTTTGTTCATTACATGTATACGTTTACGTAAATGATACAACAGGAGTTTTCTAGTATTATGCATCAGTCAATTCCAGCTACGCCCAGCCTCCCCCTTGGGCTGACCCCCGGGCATTAGCGATTTTTTTTGCCTTGGATGGCAAATTTCCGGGGGTGAGAACTCTTGAGCTGACAAATCCCCCAGGGTGGGTCGACACTGCAACATTTTTCATTGATCGCACAGTCGAATAATGCCGTTTTAAGCATTTTAATGAGCGATCTTTTGTTTCAATTAGCGTCTTCCTTTGTAATAGCGTTAAGATTCTAATGAAGACTTTCCACCGCAACAACATGCACCAGTTTATATATGGTTTTAGTATTGATATAAAGCAAGAGCCATAATGGGACAGTCCCATTATGGCTCTTGTATAAAATTATTGACATTAAAATTAATAAAGCGTTGTAACTTTATATGTTATGAATAGTTTTATAAATATGAAAAAATATCAAATAATATCAACAGAAATTTGATTCAATAACCAAAAACGTTGATTCACATCGAAATGTATGCAGGCATAAAATCGAGAACATGCCTTTACAACCCTCTTCTATTTATTTTTGTCCTGGAAAGATGAGCCAGTCTGCTTTTTTTCCTGTAAAACCTTTTGTGTAGTTATATTCTGATAGGAAACCGCGTGCGTGTCATAATCTCGGGAATGGCCCCGGAGGTAACAAATGCCCGGCCCGCGGGCGGCGCAAAACAAATGCCCCACCCCCGGGACTGACAAGGCGGGCAAATGCCCCGCAGTAGGCCGGTGGGGGGGGGGAGGGGTTGGCGGCGGCTGGGCAGAGCTGGAATTGACTGAGCATTACTTTCACACCGTACTTTATATATTACTGACCTTGATCATGAGGTTGTTTCAGGTTCGCAGTTAACGCGGTTCTGTGTTGAGGGTTTCAAGGCGTCGACCAGGGCTGCCTTTGGGAATCGAAGGACACGCAGCACACACTATGCCTTAGGCTCGGACAAATTCTGCCGGCAGAATTTCGAAGAAAATAAGTGATTAATGAAGCGAGCATTCTGCCGGCAAAATAAGGCTTTTTCGAGCAGAATTGAAGCAGAATAAGCGATTTTTACGAGCATTGCCGGCATGAGAATAAGTTAATTTACGAACAGAATTCATCCACGCCTAACTAGCCTGCGTACCATGGCGGTTTGGGCGCGCTAAATAATAAAGGCGGGCGTGGGCCAGGAGACTGGGACGGGAGCTGCTTCGCCGCTCAGTCGTGCTCCCGACAAAACCACGCAAAACCGCCATACTATACGCAGGCTAAGCACACACGAATACTAGTACATTCTATATTCCTGCATGCACAACGAGAGGGACGAGTAGTAATTTTTAGACCACACCATCTTCATAGATTATCTTTCGACCCTAGGCAGTTTATAACGACCTCACTGACCTCATATTTGCTGGAATATCGGACGGATCACTTAGTTGACCTTCTGGATCGCTCGCCATTGTTTCACGAGTAGCACGAGAGTGACTATAAGGTTGATAAGAAGGTCAACCAAGCCAACTATTTCATAGACTGCGAGCAGTCCCTCTTCAGCCAGTAGAGTCTAAGCTCAGCAGGACTGGAGAGAGCGAATTGGCCGAGAGGGACCTTATTGGCATTATCGGCATTGCGGATATGGCGAAGAAAGAAGTTGAAAAAACATGCATTTTCACTCAAAATTGGCTTGACAACCTGCTACTTATGACGTCACATCTCTTACCACAGTAACTGACCATCACTAAACTTGTCTCAAAATGCGCGCGAGGAATAAGAGATCAGCTACAGAAAACTTCAGGTTCTGATGTTTTATCGTCTACGAAAAAAAATCAGAAAAACCTTAGGGAGGTGGCGCCACTTGGAGTCCATAAATCGGAGCGAGCAACACCCATACTAGGCCTATCAGTCACGGCGTTTTTAGATCTTTTTACGGATCAGTTTATTTTACGACACATTTTAGGGCACATTTTTCCTCGAAAATAGAATCCCCACCAAATCTTCGAGCGCATCGAAGCATAAGATATCAAAAACGAAAACTGAACGTTATTAAAATGCAAAAAAATGATCATTTTTAGGTCTGTAGGTTTTGCAGACCGATTGTCGAATTTAAAAGATATTCAAAATTCGCGCCAAAACCGTTCTAAAAACAAACTAATCCGTGAAAACGCCGTGGCATAAGCGCATGGAAGTTGCTCGCTTCGAGCTATGGGCTCCTGTCACCATGCACTCGAATGGAAGAGAAATTTCGTATCTCCGCGCGACCATGTAATATCCTCTATATATCAAATACCTTGAACCATAGTATTTAAAAAAAAAAAAAAAAGGTCCAGGTCGCTAAATTTTTCAGGCATCGGTAAATTCTCCACATCTCAAAGTTCTACTAACTACTAAGTCACTTAAAACAGGGCTTTTAAAAATAATAATACAGAATTTGCGCGGCTAAGTGGGTTTTGAATTAGCATTCTGTCTTGACATGAGTTAAGGAAAAAAAATAAATGCAAATTATTCCTTTAAAGCGAGGGAACGACACGTATGTAAGCATCGATCAGAGCTTCTTCTATAAGCATGTTTCGGGAAGAATTTCAATTAAAACATTTCAGGCTGTGGCATTTGGTGCGTCGGGACTTCAGTGACTCAAAGGTTTGTGTCTTCAGCATAAAAATTTCCAATTTGACTCATTTTTAATGTTCTTTAATTCACAAATTTACAGCTGGATAGATAATTAGTCATGCTCCCAGCTCAAATACAAAGTTTTCGTTCTGCTTTGTGTAATTATAAACTTGTTTAAAACCTTGGTTCTCTGCCATGAAAAATCGGTCAAACCTATTTGATGAGGGAGGAAGAAGGAGACGGTGCCTACACCATGACCATTAGTATCTTACTGCAACGAACACACCTATCTAGTATCTTCTTCCCTATATTAGTCGATCCGCTTATTTGTAGTGCGCTTGAAAACCTAACAATCAATCTATACAAATTCAACACCCACACTTATTGCAGGAGAACATTTTTTCAATAATCTAGAATTTTTAAAGTTCGATCGCTCACAGTGATTCGAAATTCGAGGAGAGATATAAAATTGTTGTAACTGTTTGGTCATTTGTTCTCTTGTTCAATATTATAATCAAGACATTCTTTCACCACAAAAGTAACTAAAGGCTGATTTTATTGAGACATTAGGAACTAGATAGAACTACAGAGTACTGGCCGAGGGACGGAAAGTTTACTGCCTTGGTTGACCTTACCGACCCTGTTTTTGTTCAAATGACGGAGGGATAATCATGTTAACAGGGAGTTTTGTCTCGTTTTCTTAAACTTAAGTTTACTAATCATGTTTTACTTAATGGCCAGAGATATGACGGTCAATTTAGGAAATGAAGCCGTAATGTTGCTGAAATGATTGCTTTTGTTTCTGTAGTGGCTTCCACTACCAGTATTCATTGCCTATCGCCTCATCGTCCTAGTTTACATTTTTGCATGGCTCATCTACAGCATTTGCAGGAGTGGAGGTAAACTTTTCATCTACCTTACAAACTGGACTTTTACTCTGCTAAACGTCTATTTTATTGTGGCAACGATTCTGCCCTGTATTGCCTTATTCAAAGACGTGAAAAAGAAACGGGGAAAAGAGACATCCGCGTTGGAGATGGCAGTGGAGTCCAGAGACGAAGTGGATGAACCACTTGTGGGCACACAAGAGAAAGATGCTTTGCAGTGGCAACACAAGTTACTCTGGCTCCTACACACAATCTCATCTACAGGCGGCCTGATTGTGACGGTGGGATACTGGACGGTGCTCAAGGGCAATGAAAAAGTCGATGCAAACAACATTACAAAGCATCTGCTCAATTCCGTATTCATGGTTATCGACATGTGGCTAAGCCGCGTCCCAGTCCGTCTGATCCATTGCTTCTATGTCTTTCTGTACTTCATCGTGTATATCCTTTTCTCTGTCATTTACTGGCTATTGGGTGGGACCAACGTTGAAGGGAAGCAATACATCTACGAACCATTGAATTACAACCACCTCGAACCGAGAATTGCAGGCCTTTTGGTCCTTTTTCTGCTCGTGGTTTTACCTTTACTGCATTTGTTTTTCTTTGGGCTTACCAAGTTACGAGATCACCTTTATGAAAAGTTCACTGCTAAGAACACATATTATTAGACTTGGTTAACAGCCATTATACTCGGTCGTGAAATTTTGAGATGGAAGAGATGACCGATTTGTACCAGAATCTCTCCTTCCTTTTTGAGAAAATTTTATGAACCTCGAGGGGTTTCAATACGGGGGGGGGATATACTTTAGGGATTTTTGGGTGGGAATGTGCCGCTGGGATCCTGGAACCCTTAGCCAATACTAGAGCTCGTTCAAGGGACTTTTGCTACCCTATACTAGACTAAACTCCGAAAATCCCCCCCCCCATCCCACAGTAGCTGTTTTCCAGAAACCACATCAAAACCGATTTGATTTTTTCATATTTTTGACTGGCAATTCCCGGTTTCCCTAGTCTAGACTAACATCTTCAACCAATTGATCAGTTTCCTGGAAAATGATACCCTATTCTAGACCTAAACTCTCTGATTTATATACCCTATCCCAGAGTAAACTGATTTAAAACCATACCCTTCACAGCGGCACATACCTATTTCAATGCCTGGGTCAAAGGTGTGTTCTGAGCATAAGAATGATTGGCAATATATCTCGCTAGGAGACCTAGAACCAAATGAATTTTTTCCGCAAAAAGTATATCTTGAGGGTTTCTTGTGCCTTAACTAACGTTTAAAATAAAGGAAATTGGACAATTAAAATTGTTAGGATTAACAAATTGACATGTCTGAAAGAGGATAAACATACCTAGTAACTTTCTACGTTTCAAATGAATGTACGCGAAGTTTAAAATTGAAGTTTTAAATTTAAATTCAAGATTAAATTTGGGTATTTAAAATGACAAATTTCCTTATGATTTTTTATTGAAGTGCAAGGACGGTCATTCTAAACTGGAAGTGTTAGAAATATTTTATTATGAATTAGAAAAATGTTATTGCTCGATTTCTTTTTTTAAACTGGCCACCAGTTGCTCAATAATTTACGATTTTTAGCGAAATGGTTTCGTGACATACCATAGTGACAAAATATTTATACGTTTTAAAATGTTAAGGACGATGAGTTCTTTATGTGTGCCAAATTTTGATTCATTGACATCATCTATGCCGAAGTTATAGCCAATAATTCATTTTCCACAGGTAAACCCCTTAGTCCCAGGCCTTAAACTACTTGAAACCATCAGTTGCTGTGGTGAAGGTTTTCGAGTCCTGGAATTTTAGGTAGTGTTTATCTATAGCCTGGTTAGACTTTCCTTTCGTCGAAAATCCAAGGGGTGTGGGGAATATCCTAACCAATTTTATGGCGTCAAGGGTGTGGATTTGCATATATGTTCGGCTTAAAGTAGTAGTTTATATGTAAAAAGAAAAGGAAACTGATTTTTTGAGAAACTAAGAATTTGTGCCATGGACAGAATGAAAACTGAATGGCTTATCACGCGTACTCAAAAGAGACAGCATTTAAATATCCAATATCCAGAAACCTTGAATTCTGCTTCAAACTCGGGTGCTCCTTCTTTTTAGAAAGCCTGTCCTTATTTGAGCAGACCATGATTACATATTTAAAGAGAAACGGCATTTCTAAACCTCCCCTCCATACTAATTCGGGTATCTTTGAAACCGCTTTTGTTTTTTATACACGAATCGGCCCTCGTCCGTCCACACGAAACTGGACCATTGTCCAGGGTTGTTTTAAGACCCAGTACACACAAATCAAGGTATAATAGTATGCAGTTTCCCTACTCGTATGGAAGGGGTATAAGTTTTATCTTGAGTTTAATTCCCGAGGGCAATTTGCAGTGATTTTTGATTAAATTCACTTTGTTGTCAGACTTACACCTATGTCCAGTGATTCAGATGCCATTGATTATACAACGAGAAGGCAGGGCATGCGATGGGGATATGACATTTTTCAAAAATTCCCCGTCATATTCCCTGCCCACGGGTAAATCATTCCAGTCAGATGCAGACAAATTTGTTAACTTTGCTGCAATTCAGTCAAAGATACATCAGTTTCTTTTAAAATCTGATACAGCTCTAATTATACCTTAAATCTGAGTTACACTGCGTAGAATTTCACTAAATAGCAAATTCAACGAAGACTCTAGAAGGCAGTCCAGTCATTTTGTAAGTTTGAAATTTAATATAGCTTTCGTAGTTGTTTTTGTTAGAACAATTGCAAAATAGGATCATCTATACATCGTTTTAAAATCGGGATTATCAAATGCTCTGGAGTCTATTGCCATCAACTTTATTTCCACTTATGTTCAGGTTTCTAGTAAAAGCAATAACGGACATCTTTTATTTTGAAATGCGACAACACTGCGTCAAAAAAGTTTTAGCCCCGTGCATTTCAAAACTTACTGTATTAAGCATTAACCTTATACTGACTTCCATGATTTCCAGACCTTACAGCGCATTGAGTGCAGTGGGAAACGTATGATCGGTCAATGATTGGTCTCAGTCTTTGTCCGAGTCTGCAGGTTCAAATATCCCCTCCCCCGGGAGAGGAAGATCAGTCAATGCCCCACCCCAGGGCGAACTAAAACAATCAAATCCCCACCCCATGCCCCGCGCCCCTCCCCCGGGTGCATAAACACACTCGCTTTCCGGTACCTATCACAAAACTCTTCAGCTAGGGTGCTGTACAATGTCCACCTTGCACTTGGATACTAGAATTGGGCACCGATGTACACGCGTTTTCCCAGGGTTTCGAGGCGCCGGATCAATAATCCACTGATTTGCGTACCCATAACTGGTCATAACTCACTGCTGAGCATATTTTTGGGAAAGATGTCTGTCAGGGCTAATGAAGAAAATGTGCACACGGTTACAGTGAATAACACAAGGTGTATAAATGGGGTACCCAGAGTGAATAACTCCATGGCTATGTTATGTTTTACATGTAAGAGATAACTTAAAAACGATTAATATGCACTTTTAAATGCTTTTATTCCCTTAACAATGCCTGTACAAGTTTATAATATGATAATATGTCAACTTAAAACGAGCCTGACTGCACATCATCTTGAACGATATCTTCTAATTGTTGCCATAGTGACAGTGTAACATTTTCTTTGCGGTATCTCAGTGTTCAGCGACGGCCTTGAAGCATCTTTTGATGCGAACAAAACAGCATAATTCACCAGCACAAGTAGGACTCTGCTTCCTGCACATATACAGGAGAAACACGCAGCCTTTCTGCAATGAGATTTTTAAAAGAAAGATATTGAGCGGAGGAAAAGTTTAATTTTTACGCACCATCGCTCTGAGTTATGAAAGTTAATTTTGTCAAAGTCCAACCCGCTTCAGTGTTCTCTAAAAAAGTGATTCACCGGCAGTTATTTAGTTTAAAGGACGAGGATGAAACTCAGTCGAATTTCACGCATACAGTTTAAGATATTATACGTCCTAAATGTCAGTTATATTGTACATAGACCTTTCAGTGTGTCGTGAGATATGTCACCTTAACTTTTTCTTGAGAAAAATGCAAATTTAATAACTATTGACAGAGGTATAATAGGTAGAAATAATTCTTTCTAGCCTTTTCGTGAGCTTTACTCCTTGATATTACGGTTAAACAGGAAAAACGAAAACGAAGAAAATTGCCACATATTTATTTTTGTGTTTTTGCCTACTGTGCCGAACGGAATTGATTTTACAAAAACGTCTATTTAGTCAAAGGATGTTGGACTTTTGACTTCAAGATAAGATGCCCGAATATTACTTTTATAAAAAATTGATGATTTGAAACATTGAAAAAATATCAAGAAGAGAAGGGAGTAGGGCGCCGAAGGGGCCGGGGTGGGGCACTGGAAGGGCCGGGGTGGGGGGTTAATAAGAATCACAACAGTAGTAGCAGATAAACTGCTTTATCGTTTTACCTGAAGCGGTGGAAGAGATGGTAGAGGAGTAGGGTGGCTTTTTTTGATGCACTCGAAGAAGTTGTCGATACAAGCCAGTCTTTTGCAGGCGTCATGCCCTGCATTTTTCCAAGATTCCTTTGCTGTTTCAATGCACGGTTTCTGCCATGAAAAAATATAAATTTAGCGAATGTAACAAATGAATAAGTTGGTAACACAGTCGAGTAACATTCAGTTTATTAAGGTTTGATATGGTCTAAACGAGAGGTATTGCAGTCGCACTCAGATTATACTGAGGTCTGATTCGGTTTAAATGAGAGGTATGAGAAGTAACTCTCAGTCACACTCAGTTTACTGTTCGTTATATTCCACAGTTCCTTTCTCTTTTGTAGGAACCTATAACTGTTTTTAATGGTGATATTGAGTACCAGGGATTGTTAAAAACTGAGTCATTAGATAATGCAATTCATTCTAGAGCTCTGATTGGCTTAACCATCATATGGTATATGAGCTATTATACCACGCTCTCCAAATATGGTAACTGCACGCGTCCGCTCAAAGAAGCCGGGAAGACTTCTCGATATTTTGTGGGTGTTTTTGATAAAAAAAAAAAATATTCCACTCGCACTTGTTAGTATGAGATGATTATAGCCAACTCGGCGTTACACGCCTCGTTGGCTATCTACCATCTCATATCCAAAGCGCACTCGTGGAATAATTAATTGTTACTTAGAACTCTTTATATTTACCATCCATTCTGGGGATTTTTCTTGATGATCGTTAGCAGGTATAGTGTCTTCAGGTAGTCCGTTGTCTCTTAGTATCCGTGTCATTCTTTCATCGTGACGCTTATCCAAAAACTGAAACACGGCTTTGTGAAAAGCCATGTGTTCAGCAGTGACATAAGCCGCACAGGCGGTCAGGAGAAGAACAGCTATGAAAGTCTTCATTGTCCCTTCAAGATGGGTGCAATTAACACTGTACTTTCCTGGCAAAAACAGGTCCTTATGTAGCGAAAACAGAACGGCTGGTCATTCTTTGCGGCTGCGCAGTAGCACGTGTGTAAATATTGGTTAAAACAAAAGATTCTAAAGAAATCATTTTTGTTTTCAGCCAGCTTTGTTTAAATATCATTAGCTTAAACTAACACTCTAAGTGTGAGCAATGCCCAAGATAATGATATTTACACAGATTTACTGACAATAAAATTCGCAAGAAATTCTTGCAATTTGGAGACTAAATTAATACTAGCTAACTTACGGGGGTTTTTTTATTATTCTTTTGTCTTTTCATTTCATGTTTTTTTTTTAATGTAGGGAACGAGCTTTGTATTTACTGAGTTACACTGCTTGCCTTATCCCCGGGGTATTTTCCTTCCAAAAAATTACTCTCCATCGGTAAAAATGTTAAAGCAGCTGTGCTTGAATATCGTATGCTGAGGTTTATTTACATTACAAGTGTTAATTAAAGAAAACCACAGTTAATGATAAATGCACATGCAGAGGGTCAAAATTTTACCTACCATGACTTTAACTTGACCTTAAAGTTAACATTACAAGTGTTAAAGAAGGTAAGTTTTACTAATGTTTGCTTGAAAAGTCACAACTGCGATAATATCTACTCAAAAGGTGAAGGTCAAACCAGCAAAACTAACCAGAAAGTAACCAGTTGACTTATATTAATTACAGTCTGCTAGTAGCTGCATGAGTAATTAATTCAAGTTAATTGCCTACTAACCGAGTCTTTTCTTTTCGAGAGAGTTATCAAAGGGATGAGATTCGAGCCACTTCATTTCAATTAAAAGAGTAGGCAGCTTTTTGTCGATGTTTGCTTGAAAGGCCAAATGTGATAATATTTACTAAGGAGGCTAGATCAACGAACCTCAGCTCTTATGTTTATTTTACTTAGTAATTAACCAACTAACTTATAAGCATACTTTATTTGCCAAATTTACTCTCGCGTCGAGAGAGTTATCAAACCAAAAGCCAGGAAGACGAGTTTTTAAGCTATTTCTGATTTTATTTTAAAGAAAGCAGGTTTTAACGGTGTTTGCTCATGAGGTCAAAAATGGTATAATATTTACTCAGGAGGGTACGTCATTTAGCGTAGTTTATAGAGCTCAAGTGGGGTTTAATTATGATGCCGAGTTACAAGATATATATTGGTATGGGAAATATTTAACCTGAGATCAAGCTCTGGTTTGGTTTCACCCATTGACATTGGAAAAAATTGGGCCTGTTATCAGGCGGCATAAAAAGATACGAGAACAAATTCAGAAATGAAGCACACACATCGCCTGGGGCTATGCCATGCTGTTGAGGACGAAAAATAGGAGCCCATAACCGGTGGGAGAAACTCTCATACTAGGCCCAGGTCACGGGCGTGTTTACCGGGAAACGGTTTATATATTTTTCGATACATTGTAGAGCACTTTTTCCCGCAATAGAGGAAACTCCGTTCCGTCCATGAGCCCATTCAAAGTATGAAAAAGGAAAACTAAACGTCGTGAAAACGTCAAAAATACCATTTTTCAGGTCTTTAATGGATCTGGTAACCGTGGTTTGTGGGACTTAAATGGTATCCTAAATTCGAGCCAAATGAATATCATTCTTTAAATAAACTGGTCAGTGAAAACGTCGAGGCACGAGTACATATAACATAAATTCTGACTGAGGTCAGAATTAAACTAAATTACGGTTTGCAGACGAAAGCACCACGTGACGTTTTTTCAGCTAGCACACAAGCAAGTAGATTAAACACTGAGTAGATCATCATGACCCCAGGGAAAATAAGGTCACAATTGTGGCCCCCCGTGCAAATATCGTAATTAACACTTCTTTGCTTAACATAGAGTATATCCTTCGGAGGTCGTGGAAGAGGTACTCCACCACAAATATGGACTTCCTGTGTAAACGTCATTAACCCGCTTCGAAACAAACACGTGTATAATCACCGTGGCTTTAATTGAAGGTAACCATCTAGCAAAAGAAAGAGGAAAAACCGTTCGAACTTAAGGAAGCTTGTAACAACTGTTTTCAGGAAGAAAACAGAAAGTACCTCTTTATCACTTATAAATAAACTGTTTACTAAGTTTGTTCATAACATGTATATAAGCCGAAGAGAAAACATAGCATTACTTCCTGAAAACTTTTGGGGATAGCAAGTATCATTCTCTCATCATCCGAAATAAAACAACTTTATTAAAATAAACTAAAAATATTGGAATATATATCTTGCCGGATTGTTTGAAAACACCACCGCCAAATAGACCTGGCCTTTTGCGTCCAACAGGTTTTTTTTTTTTTTTTGGCCAAAAAGAGTGCAACCATTGCTTTTTCTTCACTCAATTGACTGCAAATTTCGTTAGGTTGGTTTTCAAAAATGGGTAAGATATACAGGTGATAGGTCTCGACAAAGTTTCATTTATTTCTTTGATAATCGCCTTTCGAACACTCGCTGTGTACCTCGCTTTTTTATTCCACCTTATTCAATTTTAAGCGCATTGAGTGCCCTGATGCAACCAACATTACTAATTTTATCACCCATGTATCAAAAACTATATTTTTTCGAAAAAAAAGGATGATCAACAGTTAAAGATAAGTTCAACCGGCAGTTTTGAGTAGAAGTAGGATTACTATGGAAGTAGCTATATTTTCATTAAAAAAACGTTCTTCACTTTAAATTCTTTTCCCTTTCACTAAAGGCAAGAATTTAGCCCCCGGCAAAGATAAAATTACTGGCAAAGGATAGAACATGACAGAAATGAGGCGAAAATTTCATGAACGACAAGCTCTGAAAAGGACAGTTCAGTACATTCTAAAACGCAGGGAAGGAAAATCTTAACTTGGGTAGAGACCATGGATCCTCTTAGCATGTGGCCTTTGCAACAAATTGAAAAGTAAATTTACTAATTAAAACAAGAGTGCAAAAAGAAAAGACTTCCTTTATAAAATGTTACTGTGTTGTAATTTTACTTACAAAGGGGCTTTTGTACCTCTTTCATGGAGGGAGTACAAAAGCTAAGACTTCGATAATAAAACGGTTGTTACGGTTTTAATATTATACACAAGTGCTTTTCAATACCTTTTTGGGAGGAGTACAAAAGCTAACTAATTTGTTTACTTCGTTCTGAAAGCTGTTAAAACAAAATTTAAGCAGATTGTCAAATTTACCTAAGCATGCGCAAAAAGTGTTCGATGGTCTATATAAACAAGAACTGATTCCGTCGTGCACATAAGTGTCTCAGGAACACCGAGGAGTATCCAGAATCATGAACGTCAAGATAGCTTTGCTGTTTTTTGTTGCAGTGGCATTTTACGCCAAGGCCGAGCTCGAGACGGAGTATCATCCACAAGCCGTCCTACACTATCTCGAGATGGAAGATAGGAAAATGGCAGAGAAAGTTCGAAGCATTGTCAAGGTAAAGGAGGACGGTCCCAAACTCAGCAGCTCACCAAAACTTCCAGGTGGCCTCCCTAACGGAATTCCACCCAAAATCGTGAGTATCAGGGCATAAAAATGCTTTTTGTGGATAAGAGTTTATAGCCTTACAACCAGAAAAATCTGAATAACAAACAAAAACAAAAACATTGAGTAAAATATGGCAACAAATGACTGAAATGCGAAATAGTTTAGAGAATTTTCCGTATGTGTTTCTGCCATATATATATATAGCTTTTAACTATAGCGTTTTCCATCTGAGGGCATGATTACCACCATTACATACAATGCAAGCTGTTTATGATAGATTGAAATAATTAGATGAGAGTTTGTCGGCAAAATAAAAATATATTGATACGATCTTGAATCAGATAAATTCTTAGTTTTTTGTTCAGTCTATTTTGTAGGTTTCAGAAATTATAGCTACACAAAACTCATTTACATTCACCGCAGAATCACAGTGTAGAGTTCTGACCTGTAGCTTGACGATTTCACTCTCAGACTTACTTGAGAAGAAACCAAAGTTAAGAATAGATTATAGTCTACTTTTTAAGGAGAATAAGGAGGAGGAGCCTGGTGGCGAAGTTTAGGCAGCCAAGGTCTTATTCACTTATTCATTTATTTATTCCATTATTTGCCTATTTTTCGTTCCTGTCGCTGGGGAATTTGCTTTAGCATTTTTTGCTGGCGAAAAAAGAAACACAAAGGATTTAATGAATTCAGCCATTTATTTAATGCAGCACATAAAGCTGGAAAATCGTGGAAACACACAGGAAAAAACTCATTGCAGTACGGCAAACATAAATGTGCAAGCGGCACTGCGCATGCACCACACCAGGAGAAAAATAAAACGGTCAGGAGGAGCGAGCGCACAGGTCTTGCACCTCGGTTTTTAGACTTGAGAATTTTCATCTTAAATTCAAAAATTCTCAAGTTTTTGTTTGTTTGTCTTTTTTTAGAAACTTTGCATCGTTGGAGCAGTGATATGCCATAAAAGAGCAAATGAGGACGCTTGTGCACATCTAGCGTGCATCAAGAAAACGGGAGAATGCCTGAAAAAAGCGGGTGTAAAAGTTTGCCAAATGCCTCCAGCTAAAGTAAGTGTTGATAAAACGTTTGCGAATAGACCTAACTGTATGCAAGACGTTTAAAAAATCTCAGGCAGTAGGGCGGGTTGGTTGTTACAGTGACAGCCAAAGCTCTGTGGGATGAGCGAACACTCAGTCTCGTGAATTGTCTACTTGCAGCCACCGTGTAAATTAAACGTACAAGCGACTTTTTTTAATTCTAAGCTTACTGTTTCCCGTGGTTGCAGTAGTCTAGCATTTTGGTATTTCTGTACTCCAAACTATCTCTACTACATAACAGCTGAGCCCGTAAGAATTGGTTTAGCAAAGTCTTAAGCCGGAAAAGGAAAGGATCGTGACTTATTACCAAACACGCCATGGATCGGCGTGGAGCTCTCAAAAGTCATATGGAGAAGTTGGAAGTTATCTTCCAGCTTTCTTTTTTCTATTCTCTTTGTTTGAAGGCGTCCGAGGCTAGTCAGAAGACGAGGAAGTTCGCAAACCAGTATAGCTTGCATTACCTAAGTTTAATCTCACCCTGTTGACAATTATGCTATCCATTTGTGTTTTGTCCTATTCAAGAAAAAATGTCTACCAGTCATCCCGTGCTGCATGCTGGGAAGCAAGACCTGCGAGGAGAAGCTGTGCTGTTTTGTGAGGTTCCATGAATGCACCAAAAGACTTGGCGACGAAAAAGACAAAAAGTAATTCACTCGACAAGACCCTAGGAAATGATTATCTCTCGAAACACGAAATCGGAAAATGAAGGGGAAATATACCTGCACAAATGTAGTTTTATATCGATATCAGTTGTCATAAGTGAAAAAGTGTAACAAGAAAAGAGCCTGATTGTGATTAAACTGAGGTCTATAATCTTGGTTTTAGTTTGGTTTTTGCCGATTTCCGTAAGCAAAGTATACCTTTCCACAGTCGAGGATAATTTCCAATGTTCTCGTTGTAGAAAAACCGTGTCAGGCTTCTCGAACTAATTATAACTCCACATGTTATGGCTGTACGAGCTCATTTTCCGAAACAAACTATATTTTTGCGTAGTCATATCTTACTTGTGTCGCAGGGGAGAAGTGACTGAGCTTAAAAATGATCCTTTTTTCACTCGGCATGAGCCAAACATAGCATGAATCAAGGACAAACTGTTGCTAGGTGTAACACATTTTTTGGCAGCGATCGCCACAAAACTGGAAGTGCCCTCGCACTAAGAGAAACCAAACTGACGTGGAGGTCAGAATCCCCTTTTCTGGTAGGCCCAATTATTCATAAAAGACAAGGAAGATTATGCTTTAACCTGAGAAATGTTCAGATTTTAGTCACATTATATACGATGATATATTACCAAATTTGAAATCTCTCAATCGTCTTTTCAAATCCAGTAGAATGGCCTCATATCCACTGATATATATTCCTGCTGTTCATCTTCGAGCCACATCATCAAACGCAGAAAATTGACCACAATAATATTAATGTAAAGTAATTCACGTACAAAAAAATTGGATTACTCTGCAAATCACAATGAGCTACATATGGAACTCTTAGCCATTCCAGTTACAATCGCATATATCAAGTAATAAATCGCTAACTATGTTGAAAATTTGTCCTCTAAGTTAAGCGAAAACCTCACAACAAACCAGTTCTGCAGATAAACTTAATAGCATTTTTAGGGGGGGAGGGGGGAGAGGGAGGGATGGGGGTGGGGTAGGCTGTTGCACTGGCAGACCCGTAATCAACTAAGCACGTTGAAAAAGTCTATGGCCATTTGCAAAGTGTTCATTATTCATTTCAAATCTGACATAAGTTTAACGTCCGGTTTCTTCCCGTCTAATCCAAAGCCCGGTACCTCATTTTACCCAAGGTCAAGCCAGATTTTCAGTTTCTTAGAAAGTAAGTAAGTACTTATATATAGAGTTAGCCAGGGTTAAAATCGAAGTTCTCGATAATATTTATAGTTTCTTCAAAATAAATATAAAATCGAGTAATGCTAAGCGCGGCGAAGGCAACGCCGGAGTACGGTGAAAAACAACAACAGGTCTTATTAGCAAAAAAGCAACTTCGCACGTGCAGCACACTTTTTTTGTACAGTCATTTCTTTGCCATTGTTTTGCACGACTGCAACGTGAAACTTCCAGAAACATCTTAGTTATACGTTTTATGGAGGAAATGTCGTCCGTGTACACGTTCACTCTTTTTTCACTGCACTCATTTTCACCTTGCATGTATTGGTGGCCACTAGAATTTCTCATTTTGTCACCGCCGCTATGAAATTTTTTATGCTGTTCCTCCAACAAAAAAATGTCTCCTTTGTTTTTTATCTCTCGCTCTAGATCTTAGTTGCCCTTTTTCTATTTGAGCTTCGCTGGCCTGCCGCCTACTTTCTCTTTTTCTTTGTCTTTCTCTTGCTCTATATTCCAAATCTGGGGACATGACAATTAGTCTAAGCTTAATACTTTGGACAACACGCATACAGAAACAATTTCCGCGTTTCGTTTTTCATCGACTCTTTAGTTGTCTCTGCTTTACAAGACGCCGGTGGCTATGCGATTTCCCGCCAAAATAACCTCGAGTTGCATTTGGGTTGCCATACCTGTTGATTGAGTTATTCTACATTGGTCTGCCTTTGGTGCGGACGGATGGGTGGGCACGCGTGTCGATGGTCACGTGATTACCAAATTTTATCGGATGGGTAGATTTCTTCATTTTCTTACACATGGTGCTACGCTGCGCACGCTTCGCTCGCGAAAGCCCCGCTACGGAACACACAACTGGAGTTTGCAGAATACTGCACAGTTTTTAATCCGAGTTCCTGATGGCAAAATAGAAAGCAAATGCAATTTTCGATTAAAAAATTTGATTCTCGAAAGCAGACTTTCGCTGCCCAGCCTCGTGCCCACGGTCTTTTTTTGAAAACCGGGAGAACATGTTATGGATACATGAAGCAGTTTAGAAGAACGCAATTCACCGCTGACAGGGAAGTCTGTACCTGTCTCCACCACTCATCCCGCTCCGCTGGCATGCACTACATGGTAGCACACCATATAGTCGTGCAACATAAATTAATTGAACATTGTGCACAGCGTTTTGTAAGCAATACGCACTTCTCAAAACTACTTCTTTTCTGTACTTATTAGTCCTTTAGTATCCTAACCAGTCCTTTTCCGTCCTTACTAGTCCTTTAAAGACCTTACTAGTCCTGTATCATCCTAACTTGTCCTTTTCCGTCCTCACTAGTCCTTTTCCGTCCTTGCTAGTCCCTTTCCGTCCTTGCTAGTCCTTTTCTATCCTTACTAGTCCTTTAATATCCTTACTAGTCCTTTTACGTACTTACTGGTCCTTTAATATCCTTACTAGTCCTTTTATGTCCTTTTAAGTCCTTATTAGTCCTTTTATGTCCTCACTAGTCCTTTTCTGTCCTTACTAGTCCTTTTCTGTCCTTATTAGTCCTTTTCCGTCCTTACTAGTCCTTTTCTGTCCTTACTAGTCCTCTAGTGTCCTAACTAGTCCTTTAATGTCCTTACTAGTCCTTTTATGTCCTTACTAGTCCTTTTCCGTCCGTACTAGTCCTTTTCCGTCCTTACTAGTGCTTTTATGTCCTAACTAGTCCTTTTCCGTCCTTACTAGTCCTTTTCTGTCCTTACTAGTCCTCTAGTGTCCTAACTAGTCCTTTAATGTCCTTACTAGTCCTTTTATGTCCTTACTAGTCCTTTTCCGTCCGTACTAGTCCTTTTCCGTCCTTACTAGTCCTTTTATGTCCTTACTAGTTATTTTACGTCCTTACTGGTCCTTTTCTGTCCTTACTAGTCCTTTTATGTCCTTACTAGTCCTTTTCTGTCCTTACTTGTCCTTTTGTGTCCTTACTAGTACTTTTCCGTCCTTATTAGTCCTGTTCCGCCCTTACTAGTCCTTTTCTGTCCTTACTAGTCCTTTAGTGTCCTAACTAGTCCTTTAACTTCCTTACTAGTCCTGTATCATCCTAACTTGTCCCTTAATGTCCTAACCAGTCCTTTTTTGTCCTTACTTGTCCTTTTGTGTCCTCACTAGTCCTTTTCCGTCCTTACTAGTCCTTTTATGTCCTTACTAGTCCTTTTCCGTCCTTACTAGTCCTGTTCCGTCCTTACTAGTCCTTTTCTGTAATTACTCGTCCTTTAGTGTCCTAACTAGTCCTTTAATGTCCTTACTAGTCCTGTATCATCCTTACTTGTCCTTTTCTGTCCTAACCAGTCCTTTTAGGTCCTTACTAGTCCTTTTCCACCCTTACTAGTCCTTTTATGTCCTTAATAGTCCTTTTCCGTCCTTACTAGTCCTTTTATGTCCTTACTAGACCTTTTCCGTCCTTACTAGTCCTTTTCTGTCCTTATTAGTCCCTTTCCGTCTTTACTAGTCCTTTTCTGTCCTTACTAGTCCTTTTCCGCCCGTACTAGTCCTTTTATGTCCTTACTAGTCCTTTTCCGTCCTTACTTGTCCTTTTCCGTCCTAACCAGTCCTTTTATGTCCTTACTAGTCCTTTTCCGTCCTTACTAGTCCTTTTCTGTCCTTACTTGTCCTTTTCTGTCCTTACTAGTCCTTTGATGTCCTTCCTAGTCCTTTTCCGTCCTTACTAGTCCTTTTCCGCCCTTACTAGTCCTTTTCTGTCCTTACTAGTCCTGTATCATCCTAACTTGTCCCTTAATGTCCTAACCAGTCCTTTTTCGTCCTTACTTGTCTTTTCATGTCCTCACTAGTCCTTTTCCGTCCTTACTAGTCTTTTTATGTCCTTACTAGTCCTTTTCCGTCCTTACTAGTCCTTTTCCGTCCTTATTAGTCCTTTTCCGTCCTTACTAGTCCTTTTCTGTCCTTACTAGTCCTTTTCTGTCCTTACTAGTCCTGTATCATCCTAACTTGTCCCTTAATGTCCTTACTAGTCCTTTTCCGTCCTTACTTGTCCTTTTGTGTCCTTACTAGTACTTTTCCGTCCTTATTAGTCCTGTTCCGCCCTTACTAGTCCTTTTCTGTCCTTACTAGTCCTTTAGTGTCCTAACTAGTCCTTTAACTTCCTTAATAGTCCTGTATCATCCTTACTTGTCCCTTAATGTCCTAACCAGTCCTTTTTTGTCCTTACTTGTCCTTTTGTGTCCTCACTAGTCCTTTTCCGTCCTTACTAGTCCTTTTATGTCCTTACTAGTCCTTTTCCGTCCTTACTAGTCCTGTTCCGTCCTTACTAGTCCTTTTCTGTAATTACTAGTCCTTTAGTGTCCTAACTAGTCCTTTAATGTCCTTACTAGTCCTGTATCATCCTTACTTGTCCTTTTCTGTCCTAACCAGTCCTTTTAGGTCCTTACTAATCCTTTTCCGCCCTTACTAGTCCTTTTATGTCCTTAATAGTCCTTTTCCGTCCTTACTAGTCCTTTTATGTCCTTACTAGACCTTTTCCGTCCTTACTAGTCCTTTTCTGTCCTTATTAGTCCCTTTCCGTCTTTACTAGTCCTTTTCTGTCCTTACTAGTCCTTTTCCGCCCGTACTAGTCCTTTTATGTCCTTACTAGTCCTTTTCCGTCCTTACTTGTCCTTTTCCGTCCTAACCAGTCCTTTTATCTCCTTACTAGTCCTTTTCGGTCCTTACTAGTCCTTTTTTGTCCTTACTTGTCCTTTTCTGTCCTTACTAGTCCTTTGATGTCCTTACTAGTCCTTTTCCGTCCTTACTAGTCCTTTTCTGTCCTTATTAGTCCTTTTCCGTCGTTACTAGTCCTTTTCTGTCCTTACTAGTCCTGTATCATCCTAACTTGTCCCTTAATGTCCTAACCAGTCCTTTTTCGTCCTTACTTGTCTTTTCATGTCCTCACTAGTCCTTTTCCGTCCTTACTAGTCCTTTTCTGTCCTTATTAGTCCTTTTCCGTCCTTACTAGTCCTTTTCTGCCCTTACTAGTCCTTTTCTGTCCTTACTAGTCCTGTATCATCCTAACTTGTCCCTTAATGTCCTTACTAGTCCTTTTCCGTCCTTACTAGTCCTTTTCCGTCCTTACTTGTCCTTTTGTGTCCTTTCTAGTCCTTTTCGGTCCTTATTAGCCCTGTTCCGTCCTTACTAGTCCTGTTCTGTCCTTACTAGTCCTTTAGTGTCCTAACTAGTCCTTTTCCGTCCCAACTAGTCCTTTAATGTCCTTACTAGTCCTTTACCGTCCTAACTAGTCCTTTATTGTCCTTACTTGTCCTTTTCCGTCCTTACTAGTCTTTTCCGTCCTAACTAGTCCTTTTATGTCCTAACTAGTCCTTGTCCGTCCTTATTAGTCCTTTTTCCGCCCTAACTAGTCCTTTTATGTCCTAACTAGTCCTATTTCGTGTTTGCTAGTCTTTTACTGACCATACTAGTCCCTTTATATAATATTTAGCCCTTTTCCGTCCTTACTAGTCCTTTTCTGTCCTTACTACTTTTCTTTTTCTTTCCTTAAGAGACCTTTTCTGTTCTGCGTTTTGTTTGTCTCTGTTTTAAGTCCCGTTGTTTTTCTTGATTTCGGTTTCCTGTCCCAAATAGTTTTTTGCGAAGCTAGGAGATTTTTTTTGTCGTCACGTTAGTGGTGCTTTTCCAAGTTGGACAGAAACGAACAGGTTTGGGGATTTTTTTTTTTTTTTACGAAAAAAATACTTTTGCGAAGTGGGTGGTAATTGACATCAATCCCAGTTATTTACCATTTTTTCTCCGACGGGGTATATTCTTCAAATTAGCACAGAATATCATCCGTCATGGGATATGAAAAAGAAGATGCAAGCTCATAGTCGTTTTCCACTCAGTTTATTACAACAATCTTACTGCTTTTACATGTACTTCGTAAAAAATATCTCCACTGAAACTTAGTCTCCAAGTGATCTTTGAGTCTTGATCAACAGAAACTTTCTTCATCTGTTTTAAAAAAGGTTTAAATCCTTCTGCTAAACCTAACAGATAGTGTCCTTGCAGTACTGATAAGAAAAACGGTATCTTTCATTATCACAAGAAGAAAAACAGTTTGGTGTTTGCATAAAACATCATTTCCTCAATAACAAATTGATTGATTGGAGTCGCCTGTTACGATCGATAATTGGGCATGCTGCGCCAAGCAACAGTTGTACTTTCAAAAATCAATTAATGGAAGCTACAGTAACTGCTCTAGGACCCCCGAGGATAGAGACTATATATTCGAGTGTAAGAAAAACAGCTAAGCTAGCATTTTTTCTCCTCAACTTTTTTAATGTCCGGTCAAGTTTGGCGGGTTTCCTTTCGAAGCTGACAGGTCAAGTAATGACTCATTCACTTCAAGAGAAATATATGAAAGGAAAGGTAAATCTTTAATACCGTAGCGCTTTCAGGAATATGATGTCAAACACTGGACAAGGATACTAATGGGGAATTATTAACATTGACGGGCTGTGGTTGTTGTAGCATTCATCAAACTGTTTAACGACTTAGCTTAGCATATCACTCTTTTAAAAGAACAAAGTGGCATCATTGTAACTATCGAATAAACGGGTTTCTTCGTCAAAGTAAAATATTTGTACCGAATCACTGGGATTTAATTCTTTAGGGAAATAAATCTATTATAAAGCCATTAAGAAAAACATTTATGACGGTCAAAAATATAATAGTTTATGAACGAAGAAGCTTCATTATACCTTGTTCGACTTCTGTTTTCTTTTTGCTGGAACGTTTTTTTCTCTCGCGGAAAGTGAGTACTCTTGGCCGTAGCGTTTATTTGCTGGAAGCAAGAAGATTTAAGTGGTTGGTAACAGAAAGTTAAGAGGGAATGTTAACCAAAATTTTGTTATTTAATCTTCTGAAGATGTCTTAGTTCTAACTCGAAATTTTCCTAGAGTAGTAAATACAGTTTCGTTTTTTCGTAAAGGCTGAGTCGATGAATTTCTCCCGCCAACACTTTGCATAATTAGCATTGTTTTCAGTTTCTCTCGGAACGAGTCCCAATAGAATTTGCAAGTTTGGGACAGATCTGGAAAAAAAGATAAGCAGGCGACTGGTCACCGTTTGATTTCAGCAAATTTGTGTCTTAGTTAGAGCAAGAAATGAAAGTACTTTACTAAATAACGGCGTCTGTACCTTTTCTTTCCCTCAGTTGCCTCTTTTCTCGTCCCGATTGATTCACAGAGGATTCTAGATCTAAAAGTAAAGAAAAGCTCGTCTAATTATTTTTACAGCAGCTAAGCACTATGGCGCTGGGTGTCTTCCTAAAGAATGCGTCATTCAGTACAGGTATGCATCATAATTCCAATTCCATTTTAACACTGAAATGAGCAACAAATTACAAATCAGTTGCGAATGTGTCCTAAAGGATTTTTCGCTGATAAAAATTCATGTCCTCACCATTCACCACTCGCACAAGCTCAAGATCGTCATCACTGGGACCCTACATAAAAACAAATTATAATAGATAAATATAAGCTAACTAAATGATAAGTATAAAGTGTTCCATCACGAAATTAGAAATAAAATGCATTCGTTGGTCGATGTATACGCATTTAATATTGGAAATTGCATACCAGAATTGCTTTTGTGCTAAGAGTTACTGCATGGGTGCTTTGAAATGTTGACGTCTTCTAATCAATTAGACAGCTCTTGTTGTACATGTTTGTAGTAAGTCATAAATTGGTAATCATGAGTGGTGTTTTGTGTTTTGCTTGTACATTAACCAGACAGTTTCAGAAGAGACCATTCGCAAGATTACGTCATTTTAATATCAATACCAGACTCCATACAGGTTTTTGTATTCTTGTGCAAATTAGGGCTTTTGTCAATTTAACCTCGCTGGGCTGAAAAAAAATTGAAAAGGAAATGGATTCTCGCAGTTATAGTAAAATGACGCCATCTTGCAATGGCGTATTACTTAATGCGTGCCTTGAAAATTTGACCTCTTAACTGCCTTTAATAACAGTTAAGCTATGTTTCGTATTAAGTCGTTCTGTAAAATTTGTTTCAAGTTTTATTGAGAAGCGAGTCGTCGTGTTAGCTAATGAAAAAAGAGAAAAGTTGATCCTTCACTTTTGTCGTATCTATAAACATGAAACTATGGAAAAAGGGGTATTTACCTCGTGATCATTTCTCTTTTCTTTGTTACTATCACCAGAAGCTGGAATGGAATAAAAGGGTAGCATAATAAAATAAATTTGACATCCACATTTCACACTGTCAATTTTTAATTACCAGCTGTTTGCTGTAAAAAGCTCAAATCGCGACTTCACACGAATGTGAACAGAGACTGGTATTAACCGAGTTTGCAAATTTTTACCTGATCTGACCTGCTTGTCATACCTTTTTTCCAATACAGTACAACAGAAAAAAAAGATACAGCAGAAAAAGAATGAGAAGACAAATTTTAATATTATTTATCTTCGTATTAAGACTTCCATCATTTACCTTCAGCGCTTCCTTCAACGTGTCCGGATCCTGCTCCGTCCGCTTCATTCGACTCGGCGCGCGGTAACTGCAAAGACACCATTGAAATTGTATAGTAAGAGTTTGCTGTAATACAAAGAGATCATGTCTAACTCCCCGCAGCATTATACAAATAAACTAGTGAGGTCAATGTAATCACTCCCTTCAGCGCTCTCACTATCGGCATGTGGCAAGTCTAGCTGATATCCTAAGTTATTGCATCAGTTGAAAAACTTCTCTTCTCTTATTTTCCTTCATAATACATCCCTCTTCCAGTTTACACAGGTTCAGAGTGTCACAAGTTTTGTCCTAGTTATAAAGACTTTCATACTTACCTTCCGCGGCCCCCTCAACAGCAGTGCCTGCTTCATTTGAGGGCTCGGGAACTAGAGGTGGGACTACAAAAAGACCAATGTCATTGTATTACAGTTCGTTGTCTAAACAATAATGCGTATCAGGTGTGCAATTGTGCTTACAGTTGTATTACAGTTCGTTGTATAAATATAATCTGAGATGTCCGAACCAGACTTATGAATGTCCAAGAAGCTTCTTGAGTGGTGCCTGAAAGATTATTGCGTCATTAAGTTGACATTATTATTATTATTATTTCCGTCATCATCATCATCATCATATCATTATTACTACTAGTACAGGATCCCATCAGTACTATTATTATTGTTACTGTTAATCCTGAGTTATTGCATCATCATTATTTTTACCTTCATAATACAACAGTCATATTACACATGGTCAACGTGTTACAAGTACTGAAAGACTTTCAAGAAAGAACACGGGTAATAAGGAAAAAATTAGCACCAAATCAAACAAAAAAAGACTACAAGGAAATAAAAGGACTATTAAGGACGGAAAGGGACTGGTTAAAACCGAAAAGGACTAGTACGGAAAGAAAAAGACGACTTAAAGCACTAAAGGACTAGTAAGGACGGACAAGAACAAATAAAAACGGAAAAGAACTTAAGGACATAAAAGGACTAATAAGGACATAAAAGGACTAGTTAGGACAGAAAAGGACTAATATAAAGGACTAGTAAAGACAGAAAAGGACTAGTAAGGACAAGAAAGGTCTAGTAAGGACAGAAAAGGAGTAGTAAGGACACAAAAGGACTAATAAGGACAGAAATGGACTAACGAGGACATAAAAGGACGGAAAAGGACTAGTAAGGACTAAAAAGGACTAATAAGCACAGAAAAGGACTAATAAGGACAGAAAAAGACTAGTAAGGACATAAAAGGACTAGTAAGGACAGAAAAGGACTAGTAAGGACTAAAAAGGACTAATAAGGACAGAAAAGGACTAATAAGGACGTAAAAGGACGGAAAAGGATTTGTAAGGACAGAAAAGGACTAGTAAGGACACAAAAGGACTAATAAGGACGTAAAAGGACATAAAAGGACTAGTAAGGACAGAAAAGGACTAGTAAGAACAGAAAAAGACTAGTAAGGACACAAAAGGACTAATAAGGACATAAAAAGACGGAAAAGGACAGAAAAGGACGGTAAAGGACTAGTAAGGACGGAAAAGGACTAGTAAGGACAAAGAAGGACGGTAAAGGACATAAAAGGACTAGTAAGGACAGAAAAGGACTAGTAACGACATAAAAGGACTAGTAAGGACAGAAAAGGACTAGTAAGGCTAGAAAAGGACTAGTAAGGACATAAAAGGACTAGTAAGGACACAAAAGAACTAATAAGGACAGAAAAGGACTAGTAAGGACACAAAAGGACTAGTAAGGACAGAAAAGGATTAGTAAGGACACAAAAGGATTAGTAAGGACACAAAAGGAATAATAAGGACGTAAAAGGACATAAAAGGACTAGTAAGGACAGAAAAGGATTAGTAAGGACAGAAAAGGATTAGTAAGAACACAAAAGGACTAATAAGGACAGAAAAGGACTAGTAAGGACAGAAAAGGACTAGTAAGGACATAAAAGGACTAATAAGGACAGAAAAGGATTAGTAAGGACACAAAAGGACTAATAAAAACAGAAAAGGACGGAAAAGGACAGAAAAGGACTAGTAAGGACACAAAAGGACTAATAAGGACAGAAAAGGATTAGTAAGGACAGAAAAGGACTAATAAGGACAGAAAAGGACTATTAAGGACATAAAAGGACTAGTAAGGACGTAAAAGGACTGAAAAGAATTAGTAAGGACAGAAAAGGACTAATACGGACAGAAAAGGACGGAAAAGGACACAAAAGGATTAGTAAGGACACAAAAGGACTAATAAGGAAGTAAAAGGACGGAAAAGGATTAGTTAGGACACGAAAGGACTAGTAAGGACACAAAAGGACTAATAAGGACGTAAAAGGACATAAAAGGACTAGTAAGGACATAAAAGGACTAGTAAGGACAGAAAAGGATTAGTAAGGACACAAAAGGACTAATAAGAACAGAAAAGGACGGAAAAGGACAGAAAAGGACTAGTAAGGACACAAAAGGACTAATAAGGACAGAAAAGGACGGAAAAGGATTAGTAAGGACACAAAAGGACTAGTAAGGACACAAAAGGACTAATAAGGACAGAAAAGGACGGAAGAGGATTAGTAAGGACACAAAAGGTCTAGTAGGGACACAAAAGGACTAGTAAGGACACAAAAGGACTAATAAGGACGTAAAAGGACGGAAAAGGATTAGTAAGGACATAAAAGGACTAATAAGGACAGAAAAGGACGGAAAAGGATTAGTAAGGACACAAAAGGACTAGTAGGGACACAAAAGGACTAGTAAGGACACAAAAGGACTAATAAGGACGTAAAAGGACGGAAAAGGATTAGTAAGGACATAAAAAGACTAGTAAGGACACAAAAGGACTAATAAGGACATAAAAAGACGGAAAAGGACAGAAAAGGACGGTAAAGGACTAGTAAGGACGGAAAAGGACATAAAAGGACTAATAAGGACATAAAAGGACTAATAAGGACGTAAAAGGACATAAAAGGACTAGTAAGGACATAAAAGGACTAGTAAGGACATGAAAGGACTAATAAGGACGTAAGAGGACATAAAAGGACTAGTAAGGACATAAAAGGACTAGTAAGGACATAAAAGGACTAATAAGGACGTAAAAGGACATAAAAGGACTAATAAGGACGTAAAAGGACATAAAAGGACTAGTAAGGACATAAAAGGACTAATAAGGACGTAAGAGGACATAAAAGGACTAGTAAGGACATAAAAGGACTAGTAAGGACATAAAAGGACTAATAAGGACGTAAAAGGACATAAAAGGACTAATAAGGACGTAAAAGGACATAAAAGGACTAATAAGGACATAAAAGGACTAATAAGGACAGAAAAGGATTAGTAAGGACACAAAAGGACTAGTAAGGACACAAAAGGACTAATAAGGACAGAAAAGGACATAAAAGGACTAGTAAGGACATAAAAGGACTAATAAGGACAGAAAAGGATTAGTAAGGACACAAAAGGACTAATAAGGTCGTAAAAGGACATAAAAGGACTAGTAAGGACATCAAAGGACTCGTAAGGACACAAAAGGACTAGTAAGGACATAAAAGGACATAAAAGGACACAAGGGACAAGCGAGGAGTAGAAAGTACAGAAAAGAGGAGTTTTGAGAAATGCGTACTACTTACAAGACGCTGTGTACAGTGTTCAATTAATTTATGTCGCACGACTATATGGTGTGCTACCATGTAGTGCTTACCGCTCCGCTACTGCTGATTTTACTTTTGGAGGTTTGTCTTACGACGCTTTAAGAGGTCCTTTAACTGTTTTATGCACTTCATTGGTAAGATTAGCTTTATACAAATAACCCAGTCCCGTTTTCGGTAATTCGTAGACAAATTCACCCGTTTAATATTTGATATACGGTTCAGTCACACCCTTCTTTACGGACACCCGCTTATTATAAATATGGACACCTCATTAGTACGGACAGCTTGCTTTCTCCCGGGAAAAGAAAGCACTTACATTTTCTATTAAATTAAACCCGCTTAATATGGTCTGCCATTTGTGGCAAATTAGTTCTCACGGAGACGACCACGTGTTCCTCAATCTCTGAACGCCGGTCGAGATTGCTGTGGGAAATACTACTTTGCAAGCAGAGGTGAAGAGATCATAGGCAGGTACCCAAAAACAATTACATTTTTTAGCCAAATGGGCTATTGACTCAGAGGCCATGAGGGTGAGAGGAACAAATGTTTTAGTAAAATCCAACTAGTTGGTCAAAACTAACTTTAACTAGCAAAACGCTATTCAGCCGCCATTGTTTTGGTTTTCAAAGCCGGCACTTTTCGCTACTAGTGGGCTATAACATATAGCCTGGTAGTAGCTCAACCAATCAGAATGTAGCATTGATAATAGACCACTAGTTGCATGGATTTTACTAAAATGAATTATGCGTAGGATTTCAGCTAATCAAAAATGGGGAAATATTTTGAATGAATAGTAGTGTCACAATATACAACTCACCTTGGCTTAACTGGCCATTTTCACACCACAGATGGTTAATCCGTCTGGTAACCATACTTTTTCTGTCTTAGTGTGAATTCGAGACAGATAACCATTTGAAGTTTGCATTGTCATAGATTCATATTAGAAGGATAAACCATGCCTTCAAAGCTCTCACACAGTTAGTTCAATCTGTTAAAAAGGTATAGCCATTGCTTATTTGATGTCGAGAAAACTTGAAAGCTCTAATCTACTACGTTGTTGAAAAGCTTTTAAAGTTAGCACTACTTCTGAACCAACTCTTGAGGGGGTTATAAATCATGTAGTGTGCTGCTTGGACAAGCCCTTAGACAGATTATTCACATGAGTAGTATAATTTGTCTTCAAAATCCAAAAAGACCGTCAAACAGATGGATAATATCAGATGAATTATTCGCCCAAAACATAGTCCAGTTTTACCATCAAGACAGATTGTCTGTCTAAGAGTGTTGATTGACCAGATTCCAGAATAAGAATAAGGGGAGTTCATGAACTCTAAAAATCACCCATTTTGGTAATAGAGAGGAGATGTGATGTCATGTTACCATGGTAGCAAAATTTCTGGATCAGAGTAATAGGAAGCTTAAGCAACAACAACAGTGACAGCATAGAGAACGGCAAAAAAGCAATAGGTTTAGTTAACAAAACAACTATGCATTACGCTTTTTTTTTTTACATTTCTTAGCCATTGTTGCATGACTGTGACATGAAAAGGCCTAATTCTATGCGCCTGCTTCATGGTGTACGTGAACACGACACAAAAATTTTCTTTTTTTTTTTTAAACTTAGATATGGTCCTCTCAGATTCAACGCCAGAAAATTTCACCAACATTTGACTCAAAATGAAATTGAATAAGATCAATGAAGTTTGAAACAATGTGAATTCACTTTCTAAGTGATGTTTTCAGTTTGTTGTCATCCAGAACTTTTGCTACCATGGCAACAAGACGAAACAGCTTCTCCTCTCAAAAGCTAAAAATCTTTATGAAATGAAGTATCCCGATGTATGTACATGTAATTTTTAAGGCGCCTTTAAAAACCATTACAGTACCAGAAATTTGCAACAAAGCTTTTCCATATACATATAAATATTTTTTTTCTGGAATATGCTTTTGAAATCAAATGCACCCAAAGAGGGATAATCCATCTCTAGTGTGAAAAAGGCCAATGCTACTAAAAAAATTAACAAATATTATTTTATTAATTAATACAACAGAAAATGACATCCGTTGAGAAAAACACCAAAAAAACTGTGAAGCTGAATGTTGGAGGTGTCTATTTCAAGACTTCTCTATTAACCCTGACAAAGGACCCAGATTCAATGTTGGCAGCCATGTTTTCTGGTCGATTTGAAGAGAATCTAGATGAAGATGGCTCATTCTTCATTGACCGGGATGGAGATCTCTTCAGGTAAACTGAATGGTTCGGTTTAATTTGAATAATTTGATTCCAATATTGAGTGTGTGTGTCCAAGGGGCAAGGGGGGGGGTTACTCCTGGGAATTCGTGGTGTGTGTGTCCTGCCTGGGTGTCTGAATTCTGACTCTATTTCAGACCAATGTCATTATTAAAACCCATTTTCAGACCTGGCCTCTAAGAAACACTGTGATCATTACTTAGATTACAACAGCAAAAAAAAAAAAGGGATTCTTAAAATCCCTTTCGAATTTGCATATTAGTCATTTGGAACTGCATTGGTAAATATATTCATATCCCGTGGATCCCTTAAAAACCATACCGGATTCCAGGCCAAAATAGGCAAAGTCTAAACCCGTTAAGACCGAAATGCTGTAAAGACCCCACCCTTTGGGGTGGTACATAGCTATATGGCTTATATAGGGGAGTCCCCCCCTCCTGGGGGGGTGTACTTGAACCTCAGGTGTGAGAGATTGTAACCCATATTTGAGTTGATTATGTCCTGCTCAGCCTAAATCATTAGACCTTATTCAATAATAGATGAATAAACAGTTCATTCAATCAATCAATCAATCAATCAATCAAAATTCGATTCCCGTGACTTGGAGTTGAAGGGATTAAAGATTTAGATTTAGATTAGATTTGATTGATATTTTTGGGAATGCACAAACAACATAAAGTCTCGCTCCAGGGTGATACAAATCTGTTTGTCAATTTTTTTAGTGACGTTTTTGCCCCATTAAAAAAATAATCAGTCAATCAATCAATCAATTAATAATGCAACTCCTTGTGTCCTCAACTACCGGACGTATAACAGTGAAACTCCTTAAATCACTTACATTTAAGATGATCCAGTCTTTCCTAGTGCTTTAATCTAACATTTTGATTCGGATCCTATTGCTTTGTTTTGTCAAGTTGTTACTTTTTATACCAAGGCATTAAAAGTAACCAAATTGATTTTTCAGCTTGTCCTCAGTTTAATGAATAGGAAATACCTATTTTCCAGAAGCTGTAACTTGCCTTTTTTGCTATTGGGTACATGTATATTGCTTTACCAGTTTACTGTGCCATCCTAAAAGTGCAGCACCACTCTTGTTTCTGGTTAAAACGGTGCACGTGGTGCGCGTTTACTTTTGAATTCTATTAAATATTTTATGGCTCTCAGAGTTTAAAGGGAGGAAAAGGTAACAACATGAAAACCACTAGTGGCCCTTTTTCAGAAAGAATACAACACTCAAAAGTCTTTAGAAGTAGATATTTCTCAAACAGTGACCATAAACCTTGGACTTGTTATCCTAATATTTGGTTGAGTTAAGACTTTGGATTGGCAGGGCCCAGTTCAATTACCATCCACACCAACACTCGGGGTCTTCCTAATTGTAATAGTGCTGCATACATTTCACCCCTGCAAATGGTTAGACATTGTAGTCTGCTCAAAAGACTGTCTCATAGCAGATTTATCGGATCATGTGTTTTACGGGGGGGGTCTCGATTGATGTATCGGCCGATATCTCGGTCGACTGTTGATTGACATATCGGCCGCTATGTCTGTCGAGATTCGGTCGAGTATCGCCCTATTTGTCGATCGTGAGTCGGTCGATATATCGGCCGAGTGGTGTTTCCTGTCGGTCGACAGATCGACCGACAGTCGGTCGTGATAGCATCGGTAGTGTGTCGGCAATGTATCGGTGAATTGTCGATCGAGTATTGGTAAGGTATCGGTGGTGTATCGGTATTGAGAAAATGAGCCGACACTCATCCTTCCTATTAAGGTATGAGGCCGCGGGCCAAAACTGATTTAGTCTCTTTTGACCTCTGGAGTGATAATCGTGAAATGATTAATATCTCTGTCTGCGCCTTAGTTTTGACATATTATTCTCTTTATGTCTGGTAACAGGTACATACTCAACTACCTCCGCAATGGGGAGCTGTTGTGCTGTGAAGAGACTTTGAATAGGATAAAACGCCAACTTTTTGCCGAGGCATTGTTCTTTAATTTGGAGGGACTGATTGACAAACTGTCCCCTGTGCCAAAAATATTCACAGAATCCTCAATAATAACCAGCCGTGACGAAGAGAATACCCTGCTACCCTGGATTACAGATTTTCCGGGCGATACCCGATGGCATCTTTTGTACAAAGCAACCAGGGATGGATGGAACCCAGAGAATTTTCATGAGAAGTGCGATGGAAAGTGTCCAACTCTTGTTGTCATCAAGAGTGACGACAATGTCTTGGAGGTTACGCAGAGAAACCATGGTTCACACGGAAGTTATAAACGAAGTAAAATTAGTTCCACCTGTTTTCTCTAAAACGTTATTTAAGGTAGTACATTCCCCCAGAAAACGAAATTTTCAAAAGAACATTTAAACAGGAAAATGGTCAAATGTAGCCACCCCTCCCACCCCCTTCTTGATCCCCCTCCTGAATATACAGGGTCAAGTACCATTTTTTGTAACCTTAGTTTGAATTTTATTTTTATTTTCGTTCCTTAAAATTTCAGCTTCTGAGCGCAGTACTTTGATTCCGTATCCGTCGTGTTTTCTGTTCAGTTTACACAATCCAAAGGGGTTTGCTCCAAAGAAGATATATCCAGTTCCTTCTAGAGATGAATATTTAGTAGTTGGTGGAATAAGGTGTGGCTCTTCTATTGGACCAGCTTTCGGATCTAACGAAGGAAGCGACATTTCAACACTGGGGTTAGAAAAAAATCGTAGATTTGGCTGGACGGCTTTTGGAACTGGCTTCGGAGCCTCACTCAAGAATGAATATCTATTTGTCGGTAGAAACGAATTTTTAACGACCGATTTGGAAGTCTTTGGTCTCCCCCAGTGATTGAGGGAATCTTAACTGTCTGATTTTTGGAAGATCCCGCGATCAAGTAAGGTTCCGTCCACACTTAGCCGGATCGCTCATCAATGTGGATAAATTTGAGAACGCTGGTGGCATTTTATTGTGGTTAAAAAACATGCATTTTGAAAAGAAAACTTTTCGAAAACGCTGACGTCTCGTTGGTCTTGTGGTGTCTTTGGCAATGTCGCGTTTCCAAATTTATCCTCTTCAGCGCGGACGGAAGACATTCTGTGTACGTTTTATTTTATTTTGTTTTATTTCTTCCTGTTCAAATATATCTGTATTAGTGTGGACTGGTAGTTTTTATTTTGATTCTCTTAGAGTGTTGAAAAATATTTTTTTAACACGAGAAGAGAAATTTCGTATCTCCAAGCGGCCATGTAATGTTCTTTTAATATATAAACACCAATGAAATACCAAACCATTTCACTTTAATAGTTTTTTGGTGTGAAAGGCGCGATTTATTATGTAGCCATTGCAAAAGGTGATATTTTCACATGTGAAGATATCAAGTTTTCGCGCGAAAGCTCACCTGGTATTTCATTGGTGTTTATATAATAATAATTATTGTTAATTATTTTCTGCAATTAGTTCGGGACTTTGATTACCGGCCGCTTTATAGAGGGTGGCCACTTAATGGAGATTCGACTGTAGAACAGTCACCAGAACAGTCTCATGTTGCATTTTGCCACCAGACTGACCCAAACTCACGTCGCTCGCTGAAAGGTAATAGGGACCTTACGAAACTACGAAGGCGACGGCAACGGGAACGTCAAAACAGCAATAAGTTTAATGAGCAAAACGACAACTCTGCACGTGCATCACGCTTTTTTGTATATTTCTTTGCAGTCCCTGCAAAACTGCAACGTGAAATGACCAAATTTTGAGTTGAGTTGAGAACGGAAACGGCAAGGCGATAACTTTTACTATCTCTTTCTGCCCGGACGCGGTCCCCTCTGTTCAGTGCCAACTTAACTTCCCTCCTTTCAAGTAACTGGGTGACTTGGTAAAAGGGCGAAAAAGTTTTTAAAGGACGCAAAGTCTATTTTTCACCGACGTTTTCACTGGCGTCGCCGTTGTCGGATCGTAAGGTCCCTATTCTGGATTGCGGAATCCGGGTAATTTCTGCTTGTGGAATCCATTCCGAATCCAGGAAATTTCTGCTTTTGGAATCTGGAATCCTTTGCTTTGGAATTCGTTATTCAGCTCAAGGAATCCAAAATACAGCTTACGATTGGAATTCGGAATCCAAATTCTACTGACAAGGAATCCGGATTCCAGTACCTGGAATCCAGAATCTAAGACTGTCTTGAATTAACTTACTTAGTCCATCAGCTGAGAGCCGAAAATTTGGGTTTATGGCGCACTCGAGGGGAACAGGCGAAACATGTCACATATTAATCTTTGACTATTAAGCAACACAAAAATGCATGATAGCAAGGATAAAACGGTAGCTTTCACTTTGAAAATCGAAATTCAAATTTGCCCCTCGTAATCTCCTTTTGGCCGCCATCTTGAATTTCGGGGAAGGCTGAAAAGTTGCCTATATTCTTTGAACGTAAACAAATTTTGTTTTAGCGTAGATTTAAAACATATTTGAACGAAAAGCATGACTTCTGTGTCTTCTAGTGCTTAAATTATAACTACCTGACGTCCTATGCGAATCAACATCGCCCGTTATTGGTCACTCGGTAAGACCGGCAGTTCGCAATTTGTTTAATAACTAGAAAAAATGTAACGTTTAGAAAATTGTTTCAGAAAAGAGTAAGTAAATAAATCATATTTTTACAATGTAAGTGTATTGAATAGAGTCTCTTCTTGAAAACAATTTCTTAGTGGAGAACCTTATCCAGTCACGCGTCCATGACCGGAATCAGTTTCAGAGGTTTCAGCGGAATGTGAATTTCCCGCGCGTCTCATCAAAATCAATGTAATGGCCGAAGTAAGTTCACCAACGACAGAGATTTGCAACTCGCTAAGCTTGTCTACACAGAAGTGAGTGATGACTGACTGCCCTCCACGGCAAGAGAAAGCAGCCAGCGAATGACTTTGTAATGAGCCGTTGCTCATCCAATCCCACGCTTTCTTTGATCCAATGAAGAAAGCTAACGAAGGTGAAAGCTAGTTGTGCATAAGGTTCGCAACAAGGATCTAGTACTTCCTCTTGTGCTTGGATGGCACTTCTGGGACAGATCCGGAAAGCCGAGAACATAACCGTCAGTTTCGTTGAAACGGCAGGGTACAGAAGTTGTAGATCTCCTCTGGGGCTATGTTCCATGCCGTCGCTTGGAGTAACTAACTTCGCGCAGTACGCGCGTAGACGTAGTGGTTGTACGTGTAGCGCGAGGTGTTGATCAAAAATGTCAAAAGACTGAGAATAACGTCTACCGCTGACAGTGTACAATATAGGGATTTACTGCGGTGCACTATGCTGTGGCGTCATGGAACGAGCTGCTAAGTGCCAACACAAATAAGCTGAAATCGTCAAATTCCTTGTTCTACAGGGCAAAACCGAAGCATTTAGAAGCAGACTCGGCAAATGGATCATGGACTCCCCTTGTGACAACTGAAGACCAGTCGGACGACTAGACGCAGACATACAGTGATCAGAGACCCTGTTCCTGAGGTACAGTTCCGTGATGAAGAGGCTGAAACGCGTATTGTTCTCCATGCTCGACATGCGCGCAGGAATGACAGTGTGATGCACTCTGATACACTGACACTGAGACTGATGTCCTTGTCCTAATGCTTGCTCATAGCAAAAACTTGACTTTGAAAAGGTGCTACATGAAAAAGGGAAGAGGCGCGAACATTATATACAACTCGACCCAGGAGCTCTTATAGGTGTAAACTCGACCACAGGCTGTGATAACATCGCTGCCTTCCTTGGTAAAGGGAAGTGGAAACCAGTCCAGCTTCTTCAACCAATGGAGGGTATGTCCGAGTTATGGCGAGTATTGCGGGAAAGAGTGATCAATATCCAATGAGAACTTTAAATTCAAGATACGGAAGCACCCGTGTGTGAACTGTACGGAAAGAAGTGGCATAGTGCGCCGCTACGAGATTCATCCCCAGCTTTAGGCTGAAAGGTCAAGCTGGAGAATCTGCCGCCATGCGAGTCATCTTTTCGACTTACAAGAGCAATTATCAAGCCTCAATGTGAAGAACCATCGTTCTGCTCCCCTGGTTGGCACGTTACAGGAGAGTAGTTGCAACTCATGCGTTTGAACCTTTCTTCAGCTTATAATGTTAGGGCAGAAAATGCAGTACTTGTGAATATATGTTTATGTTAATGTTAATTTTCCAAACGCGAATTTCAGCTGTGAAGAATGGTGAGATGCAGATGATGTCAGTTATGAGATCATAGTGCTTTTGTCCTAAAACAAGTTCTAGACTGAAGAGTGGAGCACGTTTCGAGGTGGGGGTGGGGGCACTCCGTCATTTGGCTTACACAGTTCATGTATGTGTTGCTGAACACAAGGTCTTGAGTATTAAACAAGGTGTAGAATTTTACTATTTTAATAGTGTAGAATTTTACTATTTTAATAGTAAAATTCTAATTATTATTTTAATAGTAAATTCGCTTAAAAGCGTCGTGAACAATGTCTTTTTGGGCTGGAAGCCTTAAAAAGACTGTGAAGGCTAGCGATGAGCAGTTTACATTTGCAATACCAATATACCAAAGTATCTATTTCCGTGATGTTAGTTTAAAAAACTATTTGATTCTTTATGTAAAACAAAACAAATCAATATCAGAATCTTAAACAGTGTCGAGGTTTGAAGGTCTCATACATACTTTACATACATACATACATACTTTATTAACGTGACTAACGTGACTCTCGGCGACACAGCTCTTTTAAGACTTCCCTTGAGTGCACCCCCCGGAGCAAGTGATCTGCTCTTATTTGCGCCTTATTGCCTTTAGGTAAAGGTATGATTTACCTGCAGTTGAAAACGAAGCTACAATAGCTGTAAACATGTTCTTCTAACATTGTGATTTCGATGACCTTAAACCTTTGACGACTACTTTGGTCGTTGTCACTCCATATCGAACGATGCATGATCATGCATGTTTTCCTTCCGAGACCCATTTAGCTTTCAGTTTATATAAGTTAATAAATTTGTAAGCAACAACGTCACAAAAAGTTTCTAGCGATATCTCGTTTTGGATATTCTGACTAATCCTAACAACGTTACACTCACAGAAAAGGTAACATTTTGAGGAAAAATCCACTGCCAATGTGGCGGTTTATCTGCTACTCTTTTTTCCTTTCCTAAAAAGTTGGCTAGCCACAATTCTATACAAAAAAAAGACGATTAAGTGGGCAAAAAAACTGCTAATATAGAAGAAAGGCAAAGAAAAAATAGAACGATAGAGAAAGATCGAAATAGATTCGCAAATGAAGTCAAAATTTTGGCTTGTGCGCATGCGTGAAAAACAGAAGCATATAACCCCGAAGCGTCTAAATTCCCCTTATCTGATTAGAACCACGCTCGTGTTTTTAGCCGACTCAGCCGTCCAATCAAATGAACGGAAAATTATTTTGCCCAAATATGGAATCAGAATTCAAGGCTAAAACCTTTGAGCTTGTAACGCTTATACATGTATGTCTACAACCGATAGAAATGTTTTCGTGGCATAAAAGATATAGTAATTATGCTGGTATAAAATGCAAACATGGAAAAACATAAACAGCCGCAAAGTTATAAGCGGTATATGGCTTGAAAACATCGACCAGCGACGAAATAAGACAAGGATGTTTACATTTCTTCACGATATCACAGCATCTAAGTTTTTAATATTAATTTGTGTTTCATCCTTCTTATTCATTGTCTTATTACACGCATCACTTCGCCGAAGATGTACTTTCCCGTTCAGCAACTAGTGAATTTTTTTTTGGAAAATATGTGTTACTAGTTATTCTAGATAGATAGTAAGTGATTTTTTAAAGGTTATTTGCGCTAATGGTCAGGCAAAAATCGTTTTTGAAGTAACAACTTTAAGAAATCGCTTCTCTTTTACCGGTTATACGGTGCATGTCATTGGTAGTCGACTTTGTCTTGTTAGGGGGAACTAACTCAGTCTTGGTCATTTGGGGATTAATACTGTATTCCGTTTTTTTGTCAAATATTACCTCGTAAAACAGTAAATGCTTTTTGCACCGCATCATTTACATCGCAATTCAAGTTTTCCTTTAGAGCACTCTCGCGACAATCTCGCTTATCAGTAATTCCATATTAGGAAGGAAATTTTGATTGGCTCCCTAAAAAACCCGAGCATTGCGAAAAAGTTATACGCTTCGGGGTTATATGCTTCTGGTGAAAAAAAAATTAGTCGGAAAATATGCCTTTGTTTGATGAAAAATTCATTTTTAGCCATTCTTTTAGCCTTGCTAATTAGTCGAAAACCAATCCAAAGAAGAGGAATTGGTGAAAAATGGGGTTTTTTTTCGCTACTCGCCGGCCGCCACCAAAATGTTAAAGAAAGTTACCAATTTGTTTCAAATTGGCCTTTTTCCTCATAAAAAAAGTCAAATTTGCCCATTTCAGCACAAAACAGGTTTGTAATGTGAAAAAGAAGAACTTCCAACGTTTAATTAATGTTAATGGCAATTTTCTTATTTAGATGATTGAGATATTAGTTGAATAGGCTAATTTTAAAAGCAAAATGGCGGTCACTATGACGTCATATATGACGTCATCACATCTTGACCAACCTTAACAATGCTAAAATAATATCTCAGACACCAAGAAGTTCAAATCGTCTTTTAAAAATCGTGTGTTTAAATTAAGAGGGAATCAAAGGTTTGTTTATAAATCCAAGATAGCGACTAAGAGAAGGGTTTAAGAGGCAAACATAACAGGCCAGAGGCCCGATTTTAGTGCGCGCAGGAGGAGGCCTAATCTCCACAGCAACCACCGCAAATCGGTTTCCAATAACAGACAAGGTAATTAGTTTTAAGCATTCCTCCAGACACCTTTGAAGAGCACCGGACACATTGCCTGTCAAGGAACTTTGTACTTCTGATTAAACGAACCAGACATCTCAAGGAAACGCGAAATTTGATCAGACTATTTGGGTATTATAAATTCATTTCACGGTCGATTCAAAATTTGGAAGTCGATCTTCGCGCCTCTGGCTTCGCAATTGATAACTACAGTCTTCTCGCCGCATTTGGATTCAAATAGGCTTGATACGCTTTCAATGGTTTTTCAAGTGCTTTCTTTTAAGAAAATAGTGCTCCGATGGCTTATTTAACTTCTGCCAAGAGTGGTATGCCGTCTCAACATTGGTGACCTTCGAAGCGAAAACAGCGAGTCGGCGTATCAAGTTTTTACTGTGGAGCCGCAAGTAGGAATACACTCTCTGCTGGCACATCTTTCTCCGGTTTGGAAGGAACTCGGTTTGGAAAAGACCCTGACCAAAGAAATTTTTAAATCTTCTCTATTTGAACGTTTGAGAAAAGCCGTCAACAATGCACATTTTATAGTCGCCGGAGAAAACGAAGGCGAGAGCTCGAGCTCTACTTCACATCCCCTTGAGGAACAGCAACACCGATTATCTGATTCAATGGACTACCTTTTTGATCAAACGGCGAAGGATTCAAGTCTTTTTTCTCTGGCTTAAGACGATGTAAGCGTCGATGTGCCTCCAGTGACAAATCACTCTCCTAAAAGCCCGCCAAGCACTGTCGAAATCCCGCCAAAATCTTATTCGCTGGAAGGAGCCCAAGACGCTGGATTACTCCAGATATTCTAGCTTCCACTTCAACATCTTCGTGTTCGCGTGGGCGATCTGTATAATCAACGTCACAGATACAGTATGGTTTCTATATCAGTCATTTTAGCCTCCTTGAAATGTCAATCATAATCCAAAAATTATTATTTCAGGTTACCTTTGTATTGTTACTTGCTTTTTACTTAATTAATAGGCCACATTATAGGGCTACCCTCTCCCTCAGAGCTTACAGGCGGCGCGCCCAAGATTCTGAGGTGAAGGTAGTCTCTCTTTTGAAATGTCGGTCATAATCCAAACAATTTTTGTAGGTGATTTTTGTAGTGTCATAGGCCAAATTATAGGGCTACCCTCTCCCCCAGAGCTTACAGGCGGCGCGCCCAAGATTCAGAGGTGAAGGTAGTCTTTCTTTTAAAATGTCGGTCATAATACAAATTATTTTTGTAGATTGTTTTTGTACTGTCATTTGTTTTTGAAATAGGCCAAATTATGGGGCTACCCTCTCCCTCAGAGCTTACAGGCGGCGCGCCCAAGATTCTGAGGTGATGGTAGTCTCTCTTTTGAAATGTCGGTCATTATCCAAATTATTATTGTAGGTTATTTTTGTAGTTTCATTTGTTTTTTAAATAGGCCAAATTAATTATGGGGCTACCCTCTCCCTCAGAGCTTACAGGCAGCGCGCCCAAGATTCTGAGGTGATGGTAGTCTCTCTTTTGAAATGTCGGTCATTATCCAAATTATTATTGTAGGTCATCTTTGTTTTGTCATTTGTTTTGAAATAGGCCAAATTATGGGGCTACCCTCTCCCTCAGAGCTTACAGGCGGCGCGCCCAAGATTCTGAGGTGATGGTAGTCTCTCTTTTGAAATGTCGGTCATTATCCAAATTATTATTGTAGGTTATTTTTGTAGTGTCATTTGTTTTGAAATAGGCCAAAATATGGGGCTACCCTCTCCCTCAGAGCTTACAGGCGGCGCGCCCAAGTTTCTGAGGTGATGGCAGTCTCTCTTTTGAAATGTCGGTCATTATCCAAATTATTATTGTAGGTTATTATTGTAGGTCATCTTTGTTTTGTCATTTGTTTTGAAATAGGCCAAATTATGGGGCTACCCTCTCCCTCGGAGCTTACAGGCGGCGCGCCCAAGATTCTGAGGTGATGGTAGTCTCTCTTTTGAAATGTCGGTCATTATCCAAATTATTATTGTAGGTTATTTTTGTAGTGTCATTTGTTTTTTAAATAGGCCAAATTAATTATGGGGCTACCCTCTCCCTCAGAGCTTACAGGCGGCGCGCCCAAGATTCTGAGGTGATGGTAGTCTCTCTTTTGAAATGTCGGTCATTATCCAAATTATTATTGTAGGTCATCTTTGTTTTGTCATTTGTTTTGAAATAGGCCAAATTATGGGGCTACCCTCTTCCTCAGAGCTTACAGGCGGCGCGCCCAAGATTCTGAGGTGATGGTAGTCTCTCTTTTGAAATGTCGGTCATTATTCAAATTACTATTTTAGTTCTTCTTTGTACTGTCATTTGTTTTGAAATAGGCCAAAATATGGGGCTACCCTCTCCCTCAGAGCTTACAGGCGGCGCGCCCAAGACTCTGAGGTGATGGTAGTCTCTCTTTTGAAATGTCGGTCATTATCCAAATTATTATTGTAGGTTATTTTTGTAGTGGCATTTGTTTTTTAAATAGGCCAAATTAATTATGGGGCTACCCTCTCCCTCAGAGCTTACAGGCGGCGCGCCCAAGATTCTGAGGTGAAGGTAGTCTCTCTTTTGAAATGTCGGTCATAATCCAAACAATTTTTGTAGGTGATTTTTGTAGTGTCATAGGCCAAATTATAGGGCTACCCTCTCCCTCAGAGCTTACAGGCGGCGCGCCCAAGATTCAGAGGTGAAGGTAGTCTTTCTTTTAAAATGTCGGTCATAATACAAATTATTTTTGTAGATTGTTTTTGTACTGTCATTTGTTTTTGAAATAGGCCAAATTATGGGGCTACCCTCTCCCTCAGAGCTTACAGGCGGCGCGCCCAAGATTCTGAGGTGATGGTAGTCTCTCTTTTGAAATGTCGGTCATTATCCAAATTATTATTGTAGGTTATTTTTGTAGTGTCATTTGTTTTTTAAATAGGCCAAATTAATTATGGGGCTACCCTCTCCCTCAGAGCTTACAGGCGGCGCGCCCAAGATTCTGAGGTGATGGTAGTCTCTCTTTTGAAATGTCGGTCATTATCCAAATTATTATTGTAGGTCATCTTTGTTTTGTCATTTGTTTTGAAATAGGCCAAATTATGGGGCTACCCTCTCCCTCAGAGCTTACAGGCGGCGCGCCCAAGATTCTGAGGTGATGGTAGTCTCTCTTTTGAAATGTCGGTCATTATCCAAATTATTATTGTAGGTTATTTTTGTAGTGTCATTTGTTTTGAAATAGGCCAAAATATGGGGCTACCCTCTCCCTCAGAGCTTACAGGCGGCGCGCCCAAGTTTCTGAGGTGATGGTAGTCTCTCTTTTGAAATGTCGGTCATTATCCAAATTATTATTGTAGGTTATTATTGTAGGTCATCTTTGTTTTGTCATTTGTTTTGAAATAGGCCAAATTATGGGGCTACCCTCTCCCTCGGAGCTTACAGGCGGCGCGCCCAAGATTCTGAGGTGATGGTAGTCTCTCTTTTGAAATGTCGGTCATTATCCAAATTATTATTGTAGGTTATTTTTGTAGTGTCATTTGTTTTTTTAAATAGGCCAAATTAATTATGGGGCTACCCTCTCCCTCAGAGCTTACAGGCGGCGCGCCCAAGATTCTGAGGTGATGGTAGTCTCTCTTTTGAAATGTCGGTCATTATCCAAATTATTATTGTAGGTCATCTTTGTTTTGTCATTTGTTTTGAAATAGGCCAAATTATGGGGCTACCCTCTCCCTCAGAGCTTACAGGCGGCGCGCCCAAGATTCTGAGGTGATGGTAGTCTCTCTTTTGAAATGTCGGTCATTATCCAAATTATTATTGTAGGTCATCTTTGTTTTGTCATTTGTTTTGAAATAGGCCAAATTATGGGGCTACCCTCTCCCTCGGAGCTTACAGGCGGCGCGCCCAAGATTCTGAGGTGATGGTAGTCTCTCTTTTAAAATGTTGGTCATTTATCCAAATTATTATTGTAGGTTATTTTTGTATTGTCATTTGTTTTTGAAATAGGCCAAATTATGGGGCTACCCTCTCCCTCAGAGCTTACAGGCGGCGCGCCCAAGATTCTGAGGTGATGGTAGTCTCTTTTTTTGAATGTCGGTCATCATTCAAATTATTATTTTAGTTCTTCTTTGTAGTGTCATTTGTTTTGAAATAGGCCAAAATATGGGGCTACCCTCTCCCTCAGAGCTTACAGGCGGCGCGCCCAAGATTCTGAGGTCATGGTAGTCTCTCTTTTGAATTATAATTGTAGGTTATTTTTGTAGTGTCATTTGTTTTTTTTGAAATAGGCCAAATTAAGGGGCTTCCCTCTCCCTCAGAGCTTACAGGCGGCGCCCCAAGATTCTGAGGTGAAGGTTGTCTCTTTTAAACTGTCAGTCGTCAACCATAGTATTATTGAATTTTCATTTTCCAGAGTTCATAGTGGTACCTTCTTTATAGTTTTACGTGATTTGTGGCAAAGACAAGACCAGGCTAACAAATTTATTCTACTTTATGCGTGGTGCGACAATCACCGTGGCTGACTTGCCTCCAAAGTTCCTTTATAATTTGGACGCTTCTCAGGAGTTCCTTCACTGCTTGTAATCCAGAATTGGCGATTCTCAGCAGCTTGAAGCTCTTGCTTTTCATCAGTTGTTCCTTGGACGGCGACCTTTTCTTGTCCCGAGTACAATATCGATTCTCGATTCTCGACTCTCAATTACCGTATCTTGCTGGTGCAAGGTTTCGGCAACGGGACCAGTACTAAAACCATTGCAGGAATTTCACTGCCAAACTGCGCAACAGAATGCACGAAAAACCTCTCCGGTAGTTGAAAAAAAAGAAAAAGAACCTGCGATGTAATTAGGTAACTTATTCATGGTGTTCAGCTTCCGGTTTATTCAGCTTATTGCCAGTTGTAGGCAAAGTTCACTCGCACATTATCGCATTCTAACTGGGTCGATTGTGAGGAAACTGTTATGTCAGTCATTGACTAAAAACCCCCGCGCGTTATAAGCCTTTGTGCGACGGACGTCCCTTAGAAATGTAAATTGCCCACACTGATCACCAATTCTACTTGCAAAGTGTTGCTGATTGAGTTCTGTAATGTATTCTAGAGTGTAAATTTAGTACTAACCTCGCAGACAAGGATGCAATGAGACATTTATTTTGCGTAGTTAGGCCTGCTATCCATTGGGCAACCATCCCTTTTATTTTCTTTCGATAGCCTGTCCATGCACTAACCTTTGGGTACAGAAACTAGCTGCCTCTCGCTGTACCAAAACTTGATAGTTTTGGCGTTCAATATTTTTAACGGATGCTCACAAAACACCGGGACTGCATCGTGCGCCTTTGGCGCTTTGGTATCCTGCGAGCTTTGGTTCATCGCGTTTTGAAAGATGGAAATTTTGATATTCCCGCGAAAAAAAGACCGATAAAACGCATCTTTCATTGACTACGGTGAAACGCCCGGAAATGAAGGATGTTTTGAAAGAAACGGAAAACTGATAAAAGTAAATATTTGTTTTGATCAAGTGAAATTAATGAGAAATAACCATAAACTAGTTTTGTGTTTTTGTTTTTTAAAAGCGGTTTGTCTGGTACCAGATTTGTACAATTACTTTCAATCAAACATGGATCGGGTTTTGTTAATTATGACAGAATGTAATTAAAAAGCATTATGTTGACAGCTACAAGGCACATGCTTGCCTTAAGCTGCGAGTATCCCGCCATGTTTTAAACAAAGGGCCTCTGACCAAGCCGGCATTCTAATCCGCCACAAATATGTGAAGCACGCGTCTTTCAAAGTCGCCTAGTACTTAAAATCGGCGCTCTGGCCTGTTATGTAAAATTCGATTTAAAAAGTGAAAGCTTCCGTTCTATCCTTGCTATCATGCATTTTTGTGATGCATTTATCACGCTTTTTACTCAAAGATTTAGATTATACATGTTTTGTTTGTTCCCCTTGAGTGAGCCATACAACCCCCCTAGCTGATAGACTATATGGATTCGTGCATGAAGCTGTTTGGAAAGAACGCAATTTCCCGCTGACAGAGAAGTCTGTTCTTCCACCGCTCTTGTTGATATCCTTTTTGACGTTTGTCTTATCAAGCTTTAACTGTTTGATGCACTTCATTGGTAAGATTACGTTTATAAAAATAACCCAGTCCTGTTTTCGTTAATTCGTAACAGGCCCTCACCCGTTTAATATTTGATATTTGTCATATAATGCGGGGTCTATATTACGCATTTATCTATCCATACCTAAGTTATGTTAACATTGTTAAAATTACTTTTTCAAAATTTAAAGAACATACTGGTCCTCTCTTCAAAGAACTATCGATTTTACCTTTACATGATATAAACAATGAAGCCATATTGCTTTGTTTATGTTTCGATTTAACAAATAGATTCCATGTTGCCGTGCGTCTGTTCAGTAATAGATCGCAGATGACGTCAAAATGTCGTAAAAACAAAGAAGTGGCACACGAGCCGCAGGCGAGTGTGTCACTGTTGTTTTTACCACGTTTTGACGTCCTCTGTGATCTATTACTGAACAGACCCACGGCAACATGGAATCTATTTGTTTTATACAATGATCAGAAAAGAAAAAGACCGATACACATACCTGCCTCGAACCGCCTGACCTTTTGAGGATTTGTGCTAGTTTAGGCATTTTTTAAGTCCCAAACCCAACTTTTCATCTTAGCTTCTTCTTTATCTTACTTGTGTACAGTTTCTTCGAAAAGTTTATCACCGTCTTTTCTTGCTCAAAGAAGAATAATAGCGAAAACATTTTGCAAAACAGCGAGTCTCTAGTAGGGAAGACACACGATGGCAACTGTTGTGAAGATTTCTTGTAGTTTAGGAATTGTCAAGTAGTCAATAGTTTTTTTGGTCTCCGTTTTTTCATTTTCCTTCTTTGTAAATAGCTCCTGCTAAACTTTTTCCGAAGCTTTCACTTGCTTCAATCCGAAATCATCTCACAAACATTTTCAAAACCGCGTGCCATGTTGAACAAAACAAAGAAAAAAAGTTTCCCGTGACGTCATCCATGTATCTGTACTCTAATAGATCATGGGCAACGACCAATCACAGCGCGCGTAGCATTCACATCATTGTATAATTAGCAAAAAAGCAACTTTACACGTGCAGCACACTTTTTTGTACATTTCTTTGCCATTCTTTTGCACGACTACAACGTGAAACTTTCAGAAACTTCTTGGTTACCGGTGAGGGTAAAAGAGGGAATGAGTTTGCGGAATGGCATGTGGCGTGGCTTGTGGAATGACATAATTATAAGGAATGTAATATATGCAGAACGACTTAAAGAAATAAATTAAACTGAAAATTACGCCCTTTTTTGGCGCCAGCGCCAAAAAAGGCGCGGCTGAGACGCACGCATGCTTTCCTGTCGATTTTTTTTTCTTTGCGCCATTTCCCATAAAATAATTAAATTCCGCATAATTATGCCATTCCGCAAACTCATCCCGCCTTTTACCCTCACCGCTTAATTAAACGTTTTATGGAGGAAATGTCGTACGTGTACTCCTTCACTTTTTTTTCACTGCACTCATTTTTACCTTGCATATATTGGTGGCCGCTAACATTTCTCATTTTGTCACCGCCGCTACAAAATTTTCATGTTGTTCTTCCAACAACTGTTGCCCTTTTTCTCGTTGAGCTTCGATGGCCTGCCGCCTACTTCCTCTTTTTCTCTGTCTTTCTCTTGCTGTATATTCCAAATTTGTGGACATGACAATTAATTTAAGCTTAATACTTTAGACAACACGGATACAGAAACAATTTCTGCTTTCCTGTTTCGTCTTTATTGACTCTTTGGTTGTCTCTGCTTTACAAGACGCCGATGGCCATGCGATTTCCCGCCAAAATAATCTTGAGTTGCATTTGGGTTGCCATACCTGTTGATTGAGTAATTTTACATTGGTATGCCTGTGTTGCTGACGGACGGTCGGGCGTACTGTTACGTGATTACCAAATTTTCTCGGATGGTTAGATTCCTTCATTTTCTTACCCATGGTGTTCCGCTGCACGCGCGAGGATCTGCTATAATTTGTTAATTACATATGAGACTTGTAGTACACGTATTTTTTTTCTGAACTGAATAGTCCAGCTTCGAATTAAAAATTACCTCTGAATATAAACATTAACGACACATTCATGCAGAGTTAGCCTCGACGTAAAGTAAAATATTCAGAAATGCTGGCAAGTGAGTGTTTTAAATTTGAATATACACAATAGACAGAGTAATAAAAACGTCTTTTTCTCGTTGGAATTTGTGAATATACTACTTCAGATTGAGGCTAAGGCTGTAAAAAATGCGTCTTCACTTCTTTAATTCAGCGGTCATAGCCAACTCGAAAGTGGACTATTGCCATTTTCAAAACTATCCGTGTCGTGAATTTGTTTATGAGCATGTACAATAACGTAATGTAACAAATACAGATAGGTTTGTTGGAGCAAAACACAGAAAGCATTCCCCAAAACATCAATAAAATATTGAAGAAATGCTGTAAACACGCCAGCTTCCATCTGAATAAACATCACATTCAAGCAAAGTTTAATGAACTTGCCCGATGGCGGGAAGCAGTCATTCGCATTCTACTGGTCTATTTAGACTATTTTGTGTCTTTTGCAAAGCTTGAGATTTATATAGGGAAATTCGAAGGAAAGATTATTTCTTTAAAAAAAAATAGCGCAATCGCCAATGTGAAGAACGAGTTCTTGAAAGGGGTTACCCAGAATCATTGTTTGGGTTTTCTTGTCATGTACTAACAAAAGATTTGAGGCAAACCTGGTTGAAAAGCATGACCGTGTTTACTCGAATTAGGGCCGCCCTTGAATAAGCGCCACGTTTGGGACAAAATAGTAATAAGCGCCACCAAAAACCATGGCTCTTTGCGCCACGGTCCCGTTATAATCATAGTTATATAGCTGTTAGTTAAACCGATATTGTCAGCAAACTATTATCCTTTAATTTTTACGAACTGTGCAATTATTGAGGATTAATTTGGAGAATTTCAGATAGGGCTTTCCTTTACAAATAGGCAAACTGTCCAACTTAAGAAAAATAGGAAAAGAAAAATGTTCTGAGCCAATTAAATGCCAGAAAATACAATAGGCAATGCAAACTAGCCAATCAGCGCCAAGTCCCTGTGACAAGGCGCCAAAAAATGTTTCGTTGGCCGACGGCGGTTCGTCGGCGAACGCTCTTGGCTTCTTGTTGCTGTAAACGTCGTTTTGTTTGGCTGTTGTTTTGTTTTGGCTTCTTGTCTGGGCCATTTAAAAGCATAATGTATGACCAAACTGATGAAAGTTTATATTGGAAACAATCAACGCATTGATATCGATTCTTGAAAATATACAAACACTGAAACTTTTGAAAAGAATAAGAAAACACTGATACTTGTGTTTACTGAGATAGCCTGCGTAGCAAGCGTTTCCGTTTGGTTTCGGAGCAAAGAAAGACCGGTTTTGGCCGCGCGAGAAATGAAACGAGAGCCAAAAAATGAAAAAGGTGGGAGAGGGAGGGAAAGGAAGGTTTCCTTCCTTTCTTCCCTACCCCCTCCCCGCTCTTCTACTTGCACCATTTTTCGCGCAGTCTTTGACTCTCGTTCCTCGTTCTTTGCTCCGTAACCGCACGGAAACGCTTGCTACGCAGGCTAGTATTTAGATGTTGGCATTACAAAAACAAACAGACAAAGTCCGCGGAAATCGTTTGAGGTAATGAGTGAAACATTTATTTTCAATAGTTTTTGTATTTAAATTAAGTATTTGTGTTGTTGCTTTGTCTTCTCTCTACTCGAAATTGCGGTTTTCACCTGTAGCACCGTATCATTCAGATCACTGAAGGTGCTTTCAACATGTTAATTGGCAACAAAATGCCAAAATGTATCGGAAAGAGCAATACTAGTTTTACGTTTGTTTACTTGTAAAGAATAAGTTGAATGACACTACAAACACAATTAAACCTTTTTCAGATCTTGTAGTGTGCTTTTGTTTCAACTACAAACAGACGGGTTCGAGTGTACAATATTTCGCTTCTGTGACACGCTAAAAAATCCGGATTAACTAACCAGCTATATAATTATTAAGTAAGAGGAAAAGTTTTCCTGGACTCCTGGGGTCGGCTAGGCATGCTTGAAGGTGTCAATGAGGTATAGCTGTAATCAAACAGCTAAAAATATGCTTATTAGTCAGTAAACAGCTGAAAAAAACACTAGTTAGTCTGTGAGCAGCAAAAAAAGTTTAGTCAGTTAGTTGGCACGGTTGTGAGTCCTGCAGACGTTAAAGTCGTTTATAGGGTGGTGTTTCCAAATCAGTCACTTCCCCAAGACTCCAAAGAGCTCTCCTGCTTTTCCAGTACTGATTTACAATATTGAATTCTTGAACACTTCATCAAATCACGCAGTCTGAAGATAAATTATTTCTTACAAATCCAGCCTAACCGACACCCCTATTTGTCTTCCGTGGTTGAACCTGGAAGACAGCACAGCACCACAATCCTCTTCATCCTCTTTCAGTAAATAAAATTATAATTGATTAAATGCGCTCGATCTGAATTTCTTTACCAAGTCATCTTGCCGCTTATAATAACTATAAAAAATTGTCTAATCTAATTGCGTATCGGTAGCCCGGATCATCTTCAGCATCAATTGGACAATGAAATGGGAAAGTACGTGTCAAGTATAAATAAGGACTTAAATATCCAACGACGCGACGGCAACGAGAACGTCAAAACAACAATAGGTTTATAATTAGCAAAACAACAACTTTGAAAGTGCATCGCACTTTTTTTGTACATTTCTTTGCCGTATTTGCATTACTACGACGTGAAAAAGGCCCAATTTCGCGTTTTATGGAGAATATACATGTAAACAAGCAACGACGAAAATCTAATTTCTCTTTTGAAACTTGGATATGTTCCATAGGAATTGAACTCCAGTTGGGTTCGCCTGCATTTGACAACCTAAGTGTGTAGGGAAAATCGTAATAAAGACTAAAGGAGCGAAAACTCACTTTTCAAGCGATGTTCTCGTTGCCGTCGCATCACAGGTAACCCAGGCTCTGTAATAGTACCACAGTACCGTTCCAGTAAAATTACAGTGTTTGTATGGGGTAAAAATATCATCCTAAAATTTCTAGGAAATACTAAATAAAGATCAATGAAAGTTACTCTGCAGTTAATTGTTGTTGTCCTTATTGCTCCAACGAAGTTTCGTGATAATTTGCAGTAATTTGTTCAAAATCACTCTATATACAATAATAATATTCAAGGTAGGAAACACTAGATGCCATTTTCGCCGACATGCTCCCATTCAACACAACTTTTTCCACGAAATTCGAACTCCAACGGAAAAAAAACATGCCAGGATCGTAGAAATAGGATAGCGGCAGGTATAGAAACCAATGAAGCTTTCTCAGATAGAGAAACGAATCCCACAGACTTTGACAAACTCGAAGGATATAATCCAAACAGACCGAGAATATGCTCGCCGAAGCAGCCGGGCGAGATCAACGCGCGGCCAAGAAAATGAGGCCTGGGCACTGTACAAAAAGATTCCATCCCGGGAGTCCTGGAGTGACCTTTCTGGGGACCGATACATCATTTGCCCAAAGCCACCCTCCCCTGCTGGAAAAATACTTGATAGAAGGCAATTGTTCTTCCTAGCCAATCACAATTCGGCAGAGCAAAACGTGCACACGCGCCTAAATTTAAATGGCCAAAAAGAATAAATAAAACCAGGATAGTCTGCCGAGTTACAAGGCGAAATACTTACAAGGCGGGCTAAAAACAAGGTTGAACAAAAGGTAGATGATGACTGAGATACTGTTGCTGTGAACTCTCGAGCGAAACTATCGGAAATAAACGGTGAAGCTTACAAAATAATGTCAAAAATTATACAGAAAATTGCGACAGAGTGAAAGGCATGTGTACCAGTAAACAATAACTAGCGCGATTAACATATTTAGCGATTAATGCGGCCGTAACACGCCGACTTCTTGTCAATACAACTGAACGTTCTATCAGTTAAATATGTGACCCATCGTGACACCTCTCTTTGAATTTGGTCTTGTTGTACAAATGCCGCGGTAAGAGCCAAAATTCACTTATATCTTTTGCTCGTTTTAAGTTTTGTAAATCCTTCTTCGTTGTTATTTCCTTTGCACTTATAACCTTGCCCCATTGATGTTTGATAGACTTTCTGAGGACCAGCGCCAGGTGCTGAATATGGTTCGAGAGGGACATAACATCTTTATAACAGGCCAGGGTGGCACGGCTATGAAGAACAATTGCCTTCTATCAAGTATGATGTATCGGTCCCCAGAAAGGTCACCCCAGGACTCCCGGGATGGAATCTTTTTGTACAGTGCCCAGGCCTCATTTTCTTGGCCGCGCGTTGATCTCGCCCGGCTGCTTCGGCGAGCATATTCTCGGTCTGTTTGGATTATATCCTTCGAGTTTGTCAAAGTCTGTGGGATTCGTTTCTCTATCTGAGAAAGCTTCATTGGTTTCTATACCTGCCGCTATCCTATTTCTACGATCCTGGCATGTTTATTTTCCGTTGGAGTTCGAATTTCGTGGAAAAAGTTGTGTTGAATGAGAGCATGTCGGCGAAAATGGCATCTAGTGTTTCCTTTTTTGTATATTATTATTGTATATTGAGTGATTTTGAACAAATTACTGCAAATTATCACGAAACTTCGTTGGAGCAGTAAGGAAAACAACAATTAATTGCAGAGTAACTTTCATTGATCTTTATTTAGTATTTCCTAGAAATTTTAGGATGATATTTTTACCCCATACAAACACTGTAATTTTACTGGAACGGTACTGTGGTACTATTACAGAGCCTGGGTTACCTGTGGTCGCATCGTTGGACCTTAACGTCCCTAGTGATTGAGCAGTGCGCACTATCGCACACACACTCTTGAATGGGTTCAAGGTGAGGCAAGGGAATCGGTAATAAAACATCCTGCCCAATTGACAATCTGTAATTATACTTTTCAGCGGATTCAACAAATCGGACTCTCACTACGCGGCCGTCCGATTTTGTTTAATCGTTCACCGGATTACAGGCCTAATTAGACTTCATTCAGTCCTGTTACGCCGGATTATAGACACGCTCGCCATCTTTGCAAGATCCAGGTAGGCAAGGAGCGAGGACACTGGGACAATAAACCATTTTACAGTTGTGGGCATAATACCTTAGCCTTCGAGTGGATGTGGGGCTGAGATGGCCCTTATTTAAATACAGCGTATCCGATAGCCCGGGGCTAGTGGATTTTGCTACCGGGCTAGTGAAGTCTGTTTTTAACTTGCCCGACGGGCAAGTGATGTTCTTTGAGGAATTCAAATAACAGAAGAACTGTGAAATCAATTCTACTAGTCAAAAAGCTTTTGGGGCTAGTTGAAATGAAGTCAGGGCTAGTAAATGCTAGCTTCAGCTTGCATTGCCCGAATGGCAAGCTGTAAAAATGATTTTCTTTGCACCCTGAAATACAAAACCTCTTTTGTTTTCTTATACAAATTGTGCTTGAAAAATACTAGTTAGCATAAAAACAACGTGATTTACACAAGAAAGCAGAAAAAGTTGTATCCAAACAAGGTCAATTCCAGCCTCGTTCCCATCTATTGTGAATTGAGAGACAACCGCGGACAGTTCGAACGCAGGCTAGAACAAGTACCGGAACGTCGTAGCAAAAAGCAAGTCGCATACTGTATACTTCAGCTAACAGCCTTAAGTGGAGGGAATTTCGACAAAATAACAGTTCTATTATTTTATCTCACCATATCGTCTTTTCAGCTTAGAAAGTCTTCATCTTTTTGTATCAATTTCTAACTTTTTGGGTCTCCTTTGCTCCATATACGCTTAAAAAATCACCTATTTTGATACGCTTGTCAGTTAATATTTTGTAATTTATACGATTACGATAGTGAAAAAAGGGCCTTTACACTCTAAACAGTTAACTCCATTATATGGCGCTTCGTTTGTTTCAAAATCATTGTTGTCAGTTGTACCATTTCATTGCCTCTTTCATTAAATTTTCCTTCTTTTATTTGGTATCATTTGCTGTTTCTCCTCTTAATTTTTGGCATTCATATGGGATAAACCAAGAGGAATAATGGGATTATGGCTCTTGGATAAACATATTCTCTGTCAGTTGTACCTGCCTCACTCTGTCGGTTGTAAGCTGTACGCGCAACTTTGTCGGTTATAAAGTGTTATTAACTTTCATTCTGTCGGTTGTGCGCATTCCTCTGTCGGTTGTAAACATTTACTCTGTGGGTTGTACGCACTGACTCTGTAGGTTGCAACATTTAGTCTGTCAGTTGTACGCACAATTCTGGCTGTTGTAAATATTTCCACTGTCAGTTGTACGCACTACTCTGTCGCTTGTACGTACTACTCTATCGGTTGTAAATATTTACTCCGTCGGTTTGACGCGCTACCCTGTCGGTTGCACATTTACTATGTCGGTTGTACGCACTACTCTGTCGGTTGCAACATTTACTATGTCGGTTGTACGCACTACTCTATCGGTTGTAAATATTTACTCTGTCATGCAGTTATACGCAGTACTTTGTCGGTTGTAAATATTTACTCTGTCGGTTGTGCGCACTATTCTGTCGGTTGCAACATTTACTATGTCGGTTGTACGCACTACTCTATCGGTTGTAAATATTTACTCTGTCGGTTGTGCGCACTATTCTGTCGGTTGCAACATTTACTCTGTCGGTTGAACGCACTACTCTGTCCGTTGTAAATATTTACTCTGTGGGTTCTACGCACTATTCTGTCGGTTGCAACATTTACCCTGTCGGTTGTACGCACTACTCTGTCAGTTGTAAATATTTACTCTGTCGGTTGTACGCACTATTCTGTCGGTTGCAACATTTACTCGGTCGGTTGTACGCACTACTCTGGTAGTTGTAAATATTTACTCTGTTAGTTGTACGCACTACTCTGTCGGTTTTAAACATTTACTCTGTCGGTACGTTGCACGCACTACTCTGTCGGTTGCAACATTTACTCTGTCCGTTGTACTTACTACTCTGTCGGTTGTAAATATTTACTCTGTCGGTTGTACGCACTACTTTGTCGGTTGCAACCAAAGGCGACCCAGACGTAGTATGTGCCACTGAATGAATATATTAATATTCACATGGACAAATTAATGCGATGAGTCGTCGAAACTCTCATGAACTAAAATAGTCCAAAAGTCAAAATATAACAAAACAAAGCTAAGATACCTTTAACTGAACGTATCCTTGTCTTTCCTGGCCGGTTAAAGTGGCATTTTGTTGAGTTTTGCAATTGTAGGTGCTATCCGAAATAATATTTATAGTTTGCTCATACTAAATGTAAAATCGTGTACAGGGACCGCGGAGGGGGAGGGGCTGGTAGGGCTGCGGCCCCACCACTTTTTTGCGCCCCCGCCCCCCCTTTTTGCGCTAAAAAGAAAAATAATTAAAATAAAAAAATTGAAGCAAGTTTTTTTCTGTCTATATTCCGCTATATTCTCTGTATTTTCTTTAATTTCAAATGCCAGGCATTTTGTGGGGCTCATGTGCTTTTCGCGGTAATTGTAATCATTTATGTGAATGATATATATAAAGCATCAAACAAATTGGAATTCTTTTTATTCGCGGATGACACCAACCTTTTGTATGCAAATAAAAATCTGAGATCCCTTGAAACTGTAATGAATGATGAGTTACTTAAAATTGTCGACTGGCTAACTGCAAATAAACTATCACTTAATGTCAAGAAAACTAACTATATAATTTTTCATCCTTACCAGAAGCGCTTAAATTACGACGTCAATATTAAAATTCTTGATAGCCGTGTAAATAAATATCTTAACCTTGAACGTAAAGAGTATGTCAGATATCTAGGGGTCATGATTGACAACCATCTTTCGTGGAAACATCATATTAATTATGTTGCGCTAAAAATTAGTAGAAACATCGGGATACTATCTAAATTAAGACACTTTGTTCCTCCTAAGACACTTTTCGGGATTTACAATTCTTTAATCTACCCTTATCTTTCTTATGGCCTCGTTGCCTGGGGCCAGGCTGCAAAAACTCATTTGGAGAAACTCCTTACATTACAAAAGAGAGCTGTGCGCCTTATTAACTTCGCACCTTTCCGCTCTCATGCCGTCCCTTACTTTCTTCACTCTAATATTATGCCTATTACAATGCTCTATTTTAAGATTTCTTCGATGTTAATGTTTGATGTTTACAATAACACTGCCCCTCATAATATTTCACATCTCTTTATTCCTACTCAACAAATCCACTCTTACAGCACTCGCTCCTCCTCTTCTGGAAATTATTACATTAGCCACTCTAGACTAAATCAGAAAAATGATTCGTTTTCTATTATGGGAGCCAAAATTTGGAATAGTATACCTGAAAATTTACGAAATTCTTCAAAATCTCTCTTTAAGGAAAAAGTTCATACAATTCTGTTGAAAATATTTGAAGTTCAGGATAGATATGCTGACCTAAACACGATAATCTCCGATTTTAAAAAATATTAGCCCCCGCTTATCTAAATAGCTGCCTCGATATATTTTTTTTTTTTTTTCTTATCTCAATTTTTCTCGTGACTGACCTTTTTTATTATAAATATGTACTTTTTCACTTCAACTTTTCGTAATAAATCTTAAGCCGTCTACACACCACCTGCCTCGATTAGCCTTGCTATTTGCAGGTGGTGTGATATTTGTATATTTAATGTAAGAAATAAAGATGTTGTTGTTGTTGTTGTTGTGTTAAAAAAAAAAATTGTGCCCTGGGGCCCTCCGAACCGAGATATTTTGCAGAAAACAGTCGTTGAATGCCCTTGACCAGAACTGCGAAAAACAACAATAGGCCTAATTGCAGCACACTTTCTTGTACATTTTCTTGCCGTTGATTTGCATGACTGCAAACGTGAAACGTCCAGAAAACTTCCTGGTTTTCACTTTTTCTGGAGGAAATGTGGTACATGTTCTTGTTCACTTTTTCCACTGCCGTTCATTTTTTTTTTTAGCTCCGCTATAAAATTCGTATCTGTTGGGTGATCCTAGGGCAAATTGGATCTTTTTGAAAATTACAAGGGCTTCAATATTATTTTTCCGATTGATTGACCTAGAAGCAATAGTACCATCCCTCTCATAGCAAGTGCTGCATTGTCGCGCGGACGCAGTCGCTAAGCTTGAATATTCACGTCGCCAGGAGCCCATCATCCTGACGTCGCGTATTCAACCTGGTAGTTTGCGGTGATATCGAAGCGTAAAGGTCAACAGTGGTTGTTGATGAGCGAGCGATTATTGTGCAGTTGCAATGGGTTTTGTGGAGCCAGCGAGCAAGAAGCAGGAGCACACGTTACCTGCAGATTAGCCAATGGCAATTTGGAGCGGATTCGTCGATTTTTCTCGAATTTATAGCGCTTCGCTTGAAGGCGCGTGGAGGTGGTCTGTTTGTTTTGTAGCCAGCCTTTAATTCTTCTTTAGTGGATAGTACCTACAATTGCAAAACTCCAGCCTCGTTCCCAGTCGTCCTCGGCGATTTCGGATGTAAGTCAAGCTTGTCGGGAAAGTTCGCCGAGGACGCCACTCCGCGGCAAAACGCACCGCGCATGAGCACAAAATTTAACATCCGGTCAACATTTTATTTCCGGTCTAGTATATAAACCAATTGCGTAAGCATAACGTTGCCGTCGCACCAAGTTTAAAAGCAAAAAGGGAGAAACAGACAAAAAAGGGGGCGAAAAAAATCACTTCATTCGAAAGCTTATATATCTTTCTAGCGTCAAACTTTTGCACCACATGGTTATCTGTTTGCACCAACGGTGAAAATGATGTTTGAAGATTGCAGATCGTGAGGGCTCGACAAGACGAATTTGTTTTTACTGGCTTTGTTGCATGCTACTGGTTTGGCATAAGTTAATTTGGGAGAAAGCGACAAGTAAGAAAAGAATAACAATACTTATGAAAGAAATCAAAATAAAGACGTCATCATTGTCATTAACACAAAAACCAGGAAATAAAATTTTAGTCCGTCTAATAATTTTTTTTCATTATCAGGGAAAACAAGAACTCAAACCAAAAAGATGAGCGGGGTTTAATAACAACTTCGACTTTGATGACTACAGTCACGAACACCCGGAGTTTTCGGTGCCGGGAAACTAAACATGCATATAAATGACTTGCATTCAAGAAAATGCCTATTTAATTCTTTTACATGGTTGTTCTTTGGTTGGAGACTTCAATAATTTCAGACTGTGCGGCTCGGCTGCGTCTCATGCAAACACGAAACTTCCAGCTGCTAAATACATGGCATGAAAAGTTCGACTTCTAAAAGCCATCGAACCAGCTTTCGCTCTCTGATTCTGAGAATGAAAAAAATAAATAGAGTGCTCAACTTGCTGCCAACCTCGACAGTATAATTGAGCTTATGTTTCATGGCAATCAACTCAGAAGAGTTTCGTTTCAAAACACGGTAAAACTCACTGGTAAATAAAAATACAAAGCGATTGTGTGTTGTCGTTTTCCAAATAAAGATCGAATCGGCTTGAAGACATGAAGACTGAGAAATTGAAGAACTGAAAATTATACGTAACTACAATACACAAGCTTGCAATGATAACTTTTTATGTCTCATTTTCAGCCCGGTTAGGTGAAAAATAACAGTCAAAAACTTTGTTTTCGTGAATGAAAATCAGTTTACCTGACGCTCTAGCCAAAATTACACACTGAGTTATTGTCATCTTGCCTTTTCTGAATCTAGTCGACTAATTGTTTCAGTGATCTGTGCCTTGTTATCCATAAAAGCAATTTCAATAACTACAAAATAGTCAAAAACACGAGCAGCATGAAGAAGAACAACTGAACCACAAGCTGCACACAGAGTGAAGCCGAGAGCGCGCGCGCGGGAGACTTTGATCTGACTGGAAAGTGTGACTGAAAAAGAGACCGGAAATGCTCAAACCTGGCGCATGCGTAGACGTTTTGCCAAGGTGCTTTTTTTGCCAGGCCTCGCGTTCAGGGCGGTAAAACGTAATGAGCATGCGTGTACTTTTTTGCTTAGATCCCCTGGCCGGGCTTGAAAAAACGGCGGGATTTCAAATATTTTATGCCTAAAAATAAAATGGTTCCACTCATAACCTGGAAAGAACAGGCAATTTGTCTTCAAAAGTTGCAAGCTGTGGTTATAACCTTGTAGTTACTTAATTTTCTCGAAGAATACCTCATAGTAAAACGGACTCTACGACATTAATTTCCTTGCGTTGTACTGGAAATGTGCGTGCGTAGGTCCGATTTTTTTCAAGATGCATTCACAAAATGTGTTCATATAAGGAAGTTCCTGGGTATATAAGGTCCGGAGCTCCACTGTGGACACAAAAACAACATATCTTTGGACAGTGATTTGCCCCAAAAAATTAACGCTTACCCACAATGTGTTAGAAGTCACTGAACTTTGTCGCACTCGAGCTGATATTTTAAAACCCTCGCTCGATCGGACACTCGTAGTTTCGCAGATCACTAAAATATAAACAAAATCCTCAATGTAGAAGTTATTGCGTTGATATGTGGGCAGAAAAAAGGTAAATCTTTATCGAGTAAAATCTTCCAAAAAATCGGTTTCAAAGCAACTATAGTTTTTTAAACTTGCTCGTTTGCCGCAGATATATACATTTTGCTTTGTGTTGTCAAGTTGAACACGCATAACATCTGTGAAAAATCTACGCGTTAGTAGGATTTCCTTCAAACAAAGTTAAAGTTACATTATTTCAAAAACTTCTTGCTGACAACGAAGAAATGAATTTTCTGTGCGAAAAAAACCGACCTAAAGATCTTGAAAGCAAAAGATCAGTTGCAACTTGGCAGTCAAGCCATGATTCACCATTTAGCTATTTTCAATAAGCTTAACTAGTCCATGCGAGGGTCTTCGTTTAAGCAAATTAAACTCAGCCGATCATTAGAAAATACAGAAAATTGCACATAAGGGTTTGTTTTGCTCGCCTCACTCAAATCAAGCTGTAGCACTAAGTCGTTTACAGAAAAAGGGTCAATTGTTTTGAAGTCACTGCCGGCAGTTCTCTACTTCACGAGAGAAAAGGACAATTTGCGTACAGAAAGTTATTTTAATAAAGAACAGAAACCTTCACAGTGCACTGGAAAACAAAACTATGTAATGAAAAATGAAAAAAACTCTGACTATTATTACTTGAGCAAGCTTTGAGCAACAGAAAAATGATCCTGAGTAAGCTTGCTGGCCTTCTACTTCCGAGAAAGTTTAATAAGCGCACAAGTTTGTTCACTCTGATGCGTTATAACAGCAATATGGTTCTTTGACTGAAGACAAAGATAAAACTGGTTCTGCAAAGGTAATGAATCTGGGCATGTAAAAAAAGTAACCGTAACTACTGATAACAGAATACACACTGAGAACACAAGCGAGTTTTAATTCAACCCGGCGAAATCAACTAAAAAATTAATCGGATGCACAATCAGAAAAATGCTCGCCTCTTAAGAAATGTTCAAAACCTTTTATTCCACCTCACTCTGACTGACGGAATGGTCCGTTTTTCCTTTACCATTGGTTGTTCTGAATCCAAAGTAATTTTCAAGCGACGAAAAAAAAGCAAACATGTCAAATAAAAATGCTTTACAAGGAGCTAACGTTCGCACCTCGTGCATTTCACTCAGAACTCCAGCAACAAACAAACACAGTCAACGTACAGAAAAGCCCGCCTTGAGCCTGCGGTAAGGGATGCGCAGAAGCTTGCGCAGAACGTTTTCCGCCCTAAAGGCCTAGCGCTATCGCACTCGGTTCCAAGCCTCTCCCGGTAACTCGGATAGCGCGAACTGGCCTGGGTACGAGGCTGGCAAAACTCAACAAAATGCCACTTTTTATTTGGGCGTGGCCCAAATAGAGTAATGGAAACGGCTTGTTTTGACGCAAATGTGCAATAGGCACGCAATACGTGCTAACGTAAACAAGGCAAGTAAACAAGCGAAGCGAGGTGAATGTCTGCCATGCGAACGTCTTGTACAAGGTAAGAGGCATGTGGGAAAGAAAGCTCTGCTAGCACGGCACTTTATCGCACTTTTACGATCTCAAAAGTTAATCTGAATCTTCAGTATTTTTACCTCATAGAAATTTGGAAGTCTGAAGTCCAGGGATGAAATCTATCAAAAATATTTGGAATATTAACGTCGGGTTTTGGTCACAATAAGATCACAAGCAACGAACCTTGAAACACAGAAACTCACAAAACCGATCGAAATCCACCAATCACAAATCACAAACAATGACCTTTTCAACCCGTTGAAGTAAACTTTCGTTTCCTAAGAGGTCCGCTAAGATGATTGGCGTCTGACATTTTTTTGACGAGAGGATCGAAATGCACCAATCATCGAAAGACAGTTTTAATTGCCTGTTTCATAAGAGGTCACCTGAATTTGCTGTTTTCTTTATTTTATGTCCATTTTCTTTTCCTTATTTTGTGATTGGTCGATTTTGTTAGGTCGAGTAGATAATGTAATGAGTGACGATTTGGATATCGATCCGACATTTTTCGAAGCAGCAGTAAGAAGCAGTTTGGATAACATTTGGCCGCGGCGTTTCGAGGAACGAGTTAGTATATTTTTCAGTTATGTTATTTCGGGTTAAACTTACAAATGCACACACTGTTCGCGGTAGGCCCACACTAAAAAATAACACTGAGTGTTTTCGGAAGGGGCTGGTCCGCGAACTCAAAGAAAAACAAAGGAAATTATCAAGACATTCAATGACATCAAAGACTCATGGACCCCACAGACGCAATGGCAAATCGGAATATCAGGAATGTACGTGTAATATGGATAAGAGTTTGAACAGAGAAGTGTTTAACAAGTTTGAGAGTCGCAAGATTTGTGTAGCTGGTCATCAGTGTGACAATAGTGATTTTGATATTTACATTGCGGAACACAACGAGTTGCCTGTAATAAAAATCTGCTCCGATGAAGGAAGAAACGATTGTCAACAATTGAAACCAAAAAGGACTCAGGCTTCTTTTGGAACTACTGTGATGACTGTAACAATTTTGATTATTCCAATTTTGTTTAGCAGGGTGACGGTTAATGTGCTTGATTTTGTATTGCGTGTTGTGTTTTTTGATCTAATTGTTTGAGCCACGCCCAAATAGGGTAATGGAAACGGTTTGTTTTGACGCAAATGTGCAATAGGCGTGCAATACGTGCTAACGTAAACATAGCAAGTAAACAAGCAAAGAGACGCGAATGTCTGCCATACGAACGTCTTGTACAAGGTAAGAGGCATGAGGGAAAGAAAGCTCTGCTAGCACACGTCACTTTATCGCACTTTTACGACCTCAAAAGTTAATCTGAATCTTCAGTATTTTTGCCTCATCGAAATTTGGAAGTCTGAAGTCCAGGGATGAAATCTATCAAAAATATTTGGAATATTAATGTCGGGTTTTGGTCACAATAAGATCACAAGCAACGAACATTGAAACACAGAAACTCATAAAACGGATCGAAATCCACCAATCACAAATCACAAACAATGACCTTTTCAACCCGTTGAAGTAAACTTTCGTTTCCTTAGAGGTCCGCTAAGATGATTGGCGTCTGACATTTTTTTGACGAGAGGATCGGAATGCACCAATCATAGAAAGACAATTTTAATTGCCTGTTTCCTAAGAGGTCATCTGAATTTGCTGTTTTCTTTATTTTATGTCCATTTTCTTTTCCTTATTTTGTGATTAATTGGTTGAATTTGTTAGGTCGAGTGGATAATCCAATGAGGGACGATTTGGATATAGTTTGATCCGAAATTTTTCGAAGCAGCAGTAAGAAGCAGTTTGGATAACATTTGGCCGCGGCGTTTCGAGGAACGTGTTAATATACTCTTCAATTATGTTCTCCCGGGTTAAACTTACAAATGCACACACTGTTCGCGGTAGGCCCACACTGAAAAATAACACTGAGAGTTTTTGGAATGGGGTGGTCCACGAACTCAAAGAAAAACAAAGGAAACTATCAAGACATTCAATGACATCAAAGACTCATGGACCCCATAGACGTAATAACAAATCGGAATATCAGGAGTGTACGCGTAAAATGGATAAGAGTTGGAACAGAGGAATGTTTAACAAGTTTGAGAGTCGCAAGATTTGTGTAGCTAGTTATCGTTACGGTGTGACAATAGTGATTTTGGTATTTGCATTGCGGAACACAACGAGTTGCCTGTGATAAAAATCTGTTCCGATGAAGGAAGAGACGATTGTCAACAATTGAGACCAAAAGGGACTGAGGCTTCTTTTGGAACTACTGTGATAAGTGTAACAATTCTTTTTGTTATTTCAATTTTGTTTAGAAGGTGAGGCTTTTTGTATGGAAGGGTATTCGGAAAAATACACCATTGTCGTCTGAAATTCATTGTTACGTTGAAAATAGAGAAGGTTTACAGTTAGACAGGTACAGAAGTAACTGTAACAGTGTGAGGTTTTTACTTAAAGGGCAACTCCAAAACTAGTTCGTAAACAAGGGAAGTTGTCTCTGTCGTCTAAGCATCAAAGCACAAGTGATTTAGGTGAAATGAGATATCCAAATAGGCTTTTTACGTAAGAATTTGGCCCTCTGTACATGCAATTATCCATTTTATACTGCTTACAACAGTTTGAATCACCGGGTTAATTTTGGCCAATTTAGGCTTTGTACAGATATCGAGAAGAATCTAGAACCTTCAGTTTATGTAAATGCTACAAAAACAGTTCATGCTCCATACTGTCAAGGAAACGTTACAGTATTTGGGGAAAATGTTGGACAACAGTGTGTCGCAATGATCGAGTCTGTGCGCTTTAATTTACAGTAAGATAACGAAGATTACTTCAGTTGGTAATATGACTCAAATAATGATTGTTGGTATTAGATGATATTCTAGTCTGTCACTGCTTGCCAGACAGTCTATGTTAATGTTAACAGAATTGCCAGGAATGGTTATAGTGTTTAAGCAATTTTTCCACCTTGAATACGATGACAGTTATACTTGTAACATCCATGGTGATCCCAGAATTGAGGGGTATCACTACTGTATATGCCACTCACAGGGTACAGCACTCTTGGTACTGAATTACAACTCATTCATTTTAACGGTGGCAATTATTGGTGTTGGTATCTACAGCATTGAGGCTGGGGGATATACAGTATTTGATTCTCATGCTAGAGATATGTATCATAACAGTCATAGTGAAGGGATGTGTATTGTTGGAAATACCATCCATGCATAAATTACTACAATATTTTCAGACTCTACATAGGAATGAGCATATATATACGTGAACTTAAAGGTGTACATAGTGCCACCTTTGAAGCTCATCTTATCTCAAGCAATGTTGAACATTGTAGTATATCAAATGTCGATAGTTACCAATGTTCCTGTAAACAGTGCTGCCCTATAGCAGTTTATGCAATGTCTTACTCTCTTATTAATCCTCGTGGGTACTGGACTTAAGGAACTTTATTCGCCCTTGTTGGTAACCGGAATACACTGTACAATGTGATGGGTGTGAAAACACATCTGTCAGTATCAGTGGAGCTGAGATAAATTTTACTCTCCGGGCTGTAAACATTTATGTCCTATGTTGCAATTTGGCTCCAAGCATGTCTGCAGTGAAGATGTGAATATTTTCAAACATTGTGATGAAATGACACTACTTTTGTTGTGGATTGGGACATACTGTATAAGCTGTGTGGTTCAGCAACCAAGTGGAGTAAAGGATTTGCCCTCTCTGGTAAGATATGATGACAGTTCTTTAGCTGCAATAAGGCATGTTCAAAGTATCATACCTGTAGTACGACCACGCCCAAATATACGCTCCCACAGCGTCTTGTTTTTGTTATACTTTTGACTTTTGGACTATTTTAGTTCATGGGAGTTTCGACGACACATTGCTTGAATTTGTCCATGTGAATATTAATATATTCATTAAGTGACACATACTACGTGTGGGTCGCCTGTGGTCAAACCGACAGAGTAAATATTTACAACCGACAGAGTAGTACGTACAAGCGACAGAATAGGGCATACAACCGACAATGGAAATATTTACAACAGCCAGAGTTGTGCGTACAACTGACACTGGAGTAAATGTTGCACCCGACAGAGTCAGTGCGTACAACCCACTGAGTAAATATTTGCAACCGACAGAGGAGTTCGTACCACCGACAGAGTTGTGCGTACAACTGACAGAGTAAATGTTTATAACCGACAAAGTAGCGCGTACAGCTTACAACCGACAGAGTGATGCAGGTACAACTGACTGAGAATGTGTTTATCCCACAGTATCTATATGAATGCCAAAAATCAAGAGGAGACTTATAAAAAAGAAACAACAAATGATACCAAATAAAAGAAGGAAAATTTAATGAAAAAGACAATGAAATGGTACAACTGACAACAATGATTTTGAAACAAACGGCGCGCCACAATATGCCCCATTGGCACCCTTATGTTTCTTTGATAGTATTTCTATCCTTATTTGACAGAATTCCTGTCAAGGTGCTGATTGAGTTTAACTTAGTTCAAATCCAGCGCCAGATTCCAAAGCGTATAACAGTCTCTTTTTCATTGTTTCATCGTCTAAGTATTCTGGTAATTTTAGCAAGTTCACACATGTGCTAGCAGTGGGAAGCCTATCCTCAGGCCCCGCTCCGTGAATACAAAATGGCGGCTTGAGGTCCTAAAGGCAAACAAAGAAGTCCACTTAAGAAACGACCTATTGGCGACAGTCCGCGTCAGCGAGACTCCCTCCTCCAATGAAAGGTTTACTACACTGCCAGGGAGTTTGTTCCCTGTTCTTTCCAGACAGTAGTATG
>CALNXK010000184.1:207500-315000 GCA_942486035.1 Porites lobata | reverse complement strand
AGTACCTCACTGGCACAGATAAACGGTTTCAGCTCCATCCGACCAGTACAAATAAAGTTCTCTCACTTTTGAATCGTCTAAATAAGTCAAAGGCAGCTGGCCTTGACAAGATATCTGCTAGGCTCATTCGGGAATGTGCAGATCTCATTTGCATTCCTATCCGTGATATTTTTAACCAGTCAATAAGTCAAGGCATATTTCCGGATGACTAGAAATGCGCAAAGGTCACCCCACTTTTTAAACAAGGCGATCGGGACGACTTAAACAATTATCGTCCAATTTCGGTGATCTCAGTTATGGCCAAGGTCTTTGAAAGAATCGTCTATGATCAATTATATGCCTACCTAGAAGAGCACAATATAATCTGTAAATATCAATCAGGCTTTCGCGCTATTCACTCAACTGTCACGGCTCTCCTTGAGGCCACGGACACTTGGGTGTACAATATTGACCGCGGTAAAATCAACGCCGTTGTTTTCTTAGATCTCAAAAAGGCCTTCGACACAGTTGACCATGAGATCCTTTTATCAAAATTAAGCAATTACGGCATATATGGTAACGCGCACCAATGGTTTAAGTCATATTTAGAGATCGTACTCAAATGTGCTCCATCAACGGATCGCTCTCTCAAAGCTGATTATTAAGTTGTGGTGTTCCCCAGGGGACGATTTTAGGTCCATTACTATTTCTATTATACATCAACGATCTTCCAAACTGTCTTTCAAATTGTGAGCCGAGGATGTACGCTGACGACACCCACCTTACATATGCAGGTGATAATGCAGACAATATTCAGTTGCATCTAAATCAAGATTTAGAAAATGTTCACAATTGGCTGAGAGCAAACAAACTTACTCTAAATATGACTAAAACCGAATTTATGCTTATTGGATCTAGGCGGAGGCTAAGTACTCTCACAGAGTCCCCGACATTTGCAATTAATGATTTTCAAGTTAGCCAGGTCACTACTGCAAAATCACTTGGAGTGACCATCGATGACAGACTTGATTGGAGTGGCCATATCGAGAAAGTAACAAAGAAAGTCGCTTCTGGTATTGGGGCCATAAAACGAATAAGGCACCTTGTCCCTCAGGCGACCTTACAACTAATATATCAAGCTTTAATACAGCCACACTTTGATTATTGCAACATTGTTTGGGGAAACTGTGGGATAACCTTACGGAACAAGGTTCAAAAGCTACAAAACAGAGCAGCCCGTGTTTTGACCTACTCAAGCTATGACGTAGATGCTGGTCACCTTTTCAGAGTTCTAGGGTGGAAAAACCTAGCTTGCCAGCAACAATTTCGAGGAGCTACGATGGTTTACAGGTCTCTGCACGGGTTGGCTCCAAAGTATCTTAGTTCTAAATTTGAAAGGCGAGAAGTCGCATATAACCTAAGGGACTCTGAAAATAAACTCAATGTTCCATTACCGCGCACAAACTATTACAAAAACAGCTTCAGCTATAGTGGCGCCATTCTCTGTAACAGTCTTCCTTGTAACTTAAGGGAAGCAGAGTCCCTTGGGCAATTTAAACGATTACTCAAAGAACTGTAAGGCACGGCATTCGTGGAAAGCAGCCTTTTTATTTAAATATTTTTATTATATTAGTATTAGGCATTTTTAAAGCTGATGATCGCCTCTCGATCTCTTTGCGATGTTTACGGAATCTAATTTTTTCTATCAAGCTATGGGTTCTCCACCTGGCGGTGGAAATCCTGACAGTACACTGTCCACGGTTACTTTCCCAAAACATTTAAACATGACGGATATTACTTCCGCAAAATCACGAGAAAAAAATCTGTAAAATACACGTGAAATGATTTAATGGGGTCTGGTGTGCTGCCGTATGTTTATAACTTGTACCTTTATAATTTGTGTTTCTTTTAAGATCTTCAAGATCGACTGGAATCAAGGCACCAGATATAAGAACCTGAAATATTTAGCAAAATGTGAGTCTGGGGGACTTTTGAAATGACGGCCCCTCCCGGAATCGACATGGAGAGCAATTGTAGCAAAAAAAAGCAATCAAAATATCAGAGTAAACCAGTCCATGGACTGAAAAAATTAATAACCAAAGTCTCTTCGTGAAACCCGTGGCGCCGCTAACCGTCGGCTGGTTTCTAAGGCTAACGAACGCTGATTTGAGCCTCGCATTTTGACAGAGATTTGGTCTATATCATATCAGAGAGAGACGCAGAGAAAAAGAAAGGAAACGAACTGTTGCTCTACATCAATTATGATAGCAACAGTGAGTTTAATATGTTGAACTAAATAATCAATCAATTAATCAATCGATCAACCCCAAAGACTATCATGGCCTAATAGAAAAAGATCAGAAAATTCACCTGAAGCTCTTTGTGATCAAACATTCGGAGCCATTCCAAGTTAATAACATCTGACAGTCCCGCCCTGAAGGCTTGACAATGCCGGTGAATCTGCAACACATTTAGCCCATTACAACGTCATTTGTTTGTACAACGACCACAGTCTGACAAATTATCATGGGAGAGGGTGAACTACTTGGTTACTACACAGCGTGAAACGACTAGCTGCTTGGTGTTAACTAGTTAGTTTAAGAAGGATATCTCTCATTCTCAGAAGCATTAATTACATGACAAAGAAACAGAGGAAAGCACCACCGTAACATGTCGAACATGGAATAGTGGAAATCCGATGATAATACGGACGAACTTTTTTTTCAGATTTATTCAATTCCAATTATTGATCATTAGAACCTATCCAGCACAGTACATAGCACTGTCTTCAGTGTACGGTAGATAGTACATTTATCTTACATCACTATACGACTAGGAAGTGAAATTTCCTATTTTGCAAGCACAAGAGGAAGATGAACATTTCTAGAAATTCGCTTACAATAAATTGGCGAACTTTGCGGCCGGGGCTACTGCCGAGTTGGAATTAAACTGACCTGTTTGTTAAGCCTGTAATCGGCAACAAGGTAAATATAACTTATTCTGTTGCTATTAGTAACTGGAATGTTCCTGCCACCCGGTTTCAACTCCACAACCTGTGAGAAGAAAGTAAAATGCTTGACGAGAAAAGCAACATAAAAAAAAAAATACAAAAAGAGTTAAGAAGAGATAGGGTGTTTTTGGGTTTCATATAGCTTATCGGCTATGGTCAGCTCATCAAGAGGAAGAATAGAGGGTTGAAAGAGAGAGACAGGAACACAGCTTCCCTTTCAGGTTGTGAATATTTGTTTATTCAATTCAATTTGTTATAAGATGGATCGATTGCGGTGTAACGAGCCATAATGGCAAGTTACAAGTTCCAGATAAGGTCAACGTTTGGAACGGGAGCTAACTGTAATTACATCAAATTTGTTTTAGAGAACTTTCGATTCAATCGTGAAGTGATCTGTAAAGAGATGAATTAGAGGAGGGAAGGAAAGCGAAGAGGGAGGAATTTAGCGGAGATGGGGGTAGGGAAAGAGTTTTAAATACTCTGAAATTCAGCCAGTTTTTCCGAAAGCTAGCCTGTGCATACAGCTATCTCTTCTCGCTCCACGCCGCAAGGAACGTCCCATGAAACGTTCTTAGCGGCGAGGAGTAAGGAGAGATGGCTGTAGTTTGTTTCGACAAAAATAACAATTTTATTGAGCAACAAATGCAGAGTCCGGTTGTACTTTTTTGTTGACAGTTTCTCAGTCAATTACCTGACATTCTCCTAGGTCATTATTCAGCACTGTGAAGTCGAGCAACAGATCTTCAACGTTTCCTGTCCAGTTTTTGATGGACAGCAAGTTCCTAGGCACGCCAAAAAATAGAAAGAAACAAATAGAAAAAACAAAAACAAAAACAAAAAAGGCAAACAAATATTGTAATGCACATAAAAACAATGTCACGTTAGATAACCTTCTAATTCTCGGCGTCTCATGGCTTTCAGCGAGTGAAAACGACGGACATAGCCTTTCTCATCGTTTTCATGAACTTCGAGAAAAATTACTATAATAGTATTAATATTTGTAGTAAGATAAAGTACAAGGGGCAAACATAAAAAAACACTTAAAGAGGCTAGGACGAACAAAGAAAAACTGAAAGACAAAACAAGAGTCATGATAGTACCTGCACATTTCTGGATCAAGCGACTCAAGATGATGGATATCCACATCAGTGCCAGGTTTACTGAGAAGTTTACATAAGAAGAATCTGGCAAATGGTAACTCCACCAACACCTTCTCATACAAAGCCTGAAAATAATAAGAGAATAAAAATGAAGAACATGACGGTAACGCCGAAGTTGTCAGTGTTAGCCCATCACATCAAAACCCTGGGAATTCTAACAAGCTATGAATTTATTTTATTACCTCTAATATGATTACCCGAAAATGTAATTTTGTCTAACAATTTTTCCCTTCTATCTGAACTGTCCACTGTAATAAATGATAAATAAACAAAATAAATAGAGAGATAGACAAATAACTAAAATCCATAAATCAAGGAATCAATGAATCATTGAATGAATGAATAAATCAACGAATCAATGAACCAATGAGTAAATGAATAACTGAATAACTGAATGAATAAAGAAATGAGAGAAAGAATAAATTAATAAAAAAATAAAAAATAAAAAATAAAAAATAAAGGACACAAACCTTTCCTAACATTCTTCCGAGAAAACGGTAATGTTTCAGAAAATCTCTTGCTAATAAAGACGCCTGGATAATAAAAGCAAATAAACATATTAAAATATGGCCTGAATATAATAGTTGTGCTGTTCAGAGTGAACCTACAATAAAGGGAAACTTTTAGCAAAGTTGACCCATCACAGGATATTGTTATCGTACTGTTGTGTAATCAACAATTATTCCACGAGTGCGCGTTGGATATGAGATGGCAGATAACCAACGAGGCGCAGAGCGATGAGTTGGCTATAATCATTTCATATCCAGCAAGCGTGAGTGGATAATTGTTTTATTAAAAACGCCCACAAAATATAATGCGAATTCTTTCCGACTAAATTTGCATAAACAACCGATATTCAGCTTGTTTTTAATTTTGAGCAGACGCGTACAGTTACCATATTTGGAGACCATGGTATAATGGCTCATATACCATGATGGCTAAGCCAATCAGAGCTCTAGAATGCCATTATCCAATGATTCAGTTTTTAATAACATTGTTTACCCGTTCGATCACCCGGACGATCAAACTCAACCTTCTTTTGAAATGACTCCTGGGTTCAAACCTTTCACCGATTGTTTACACAATAAAAAAGTATTTATTATTATTATTATTATTATTATTATTATTATTTTAAGAACAAATGAAGGATAACGTCGGCATGTACGCACCTGAGGGTTAGGGTAGAGTAGCCTCTCGTGTGTCGACTTAAAAAAGCCAATGTTAGGATCAAATCCTGCTTTAAGCAGCTGGATTAAAAACTCCCTAAATATTTAACATAATAGTCAATCAATAAATTGGCAGTGCCGAATGTCCGTGCTTTAAAAAAAATGAATAAATAAAAATAGAATTTAACGCCATTACGGGGATATATTTTGTTCAAGAGGCCACGTCCTGGCATATCAAGGGAAAAAAAGGAAGACCAAAGGATGATCTCGCCTCTCGGATACATTAAGCCTGAGAGCACGTTCTCTTTTTGACAAAAAATAGCAGTAAAGCGAACGCCAACGAGGCGTAAGGGATTGGGAGAGCTCGCCAGTCAATTCGCCTCTTCCGAGTTTAAAAAAAAAAGAGCTTGTCTATAATCTGCTACACAGCCGTTTTTAGTGTCGTCACGTAACGCTCCTCCCCACAAACGCAGTTTTGACGACACTAAAAATGGCTGCGCAGCACTTTCATTCCCGTTTTAATGAACCATTCATAAACGTTTGCAAGATCACAATACAATGACCTTCCGTAGTCATCATCATCCCAACGAGGCTGCCTACCTAAAAATCCCGCCACCGTCCACACCGGCCTCCTCCAGACCTTGGGCATTGATCATACGCACTCGCAACTTTTGTCTTAGGTTAGGGACTGAAGAGAAACATTACAACATGAAATGAAAGGCGCATACAATGCAGCTAAGGCCCTGTTCGGATGGAGAAAACTTGTCTCGGGTAAAGTGGCCACTCGAGTACCCGAGGTACTTACTTATAATTCCTTACAAAACTTGGCGAACCGTTTACGCGAGAAACAAAATGTTGGCTCAGCTAGAAGGGTGACCCACCAGCCCGGGTTACCCTTTATCGATGGCAGCGTCATCCTCCTAGAAGGGCCAACTTTTCTCCATATAAAAACTGGCTCGCCAGGCGGGTAAACTTGATCAAAGCGAGACAATAAGAGCATATGCGAACGTTGTTGTCAACTCTTGGCTCTGGCAAACTAGCCAACTTTTCTCGCTCGCTCAAGTGGTATCTTTCCTGCCAGGACAACTTGTCTTCATGTAAAAGGGTCCTAGCCTACTTTAAATAGCACCAAGTGACATCAAGGTTTAAAGGTGAGGAAAAAGACAAAGAATTGAAAACAAGCCTTTAGCCTTACAGTAAGCCCAGTGGCACGGTGCTCACCAAAAGCAACATCACAACAGGGATCAAAGAGATTGAAATAACTTAACTTTTACCCAGAAACAGTATTTCAAAATGCATTGCCACTATCAAAATCGTTCACGTGAAAACTAATAGACCAACAGTGACAAAAAAAATAACAAAACAAATAAACAAAGAAAAAAAGATATGAAAAACGAAACAAAAGCAAAACGACAAAGAAACAAATCATAAACTACTAAAACCATTGTTGCCTCGGCTCAAGGAGAAGCAGTAATGGTATCAAAAGGAAACAAAACGTAACAAAACAAATCAAAAACAAAAAGACAAACAACTTTAACAACAAACATTGTTAACGGCTCAAATGAAGCAGTCACTGTATTTAACAACGCGGAGTTCTCCTAACCCTTGTCTTCCGTTAGCTGATTGAACGCATCCTCGTAAATAGTGTTCCTGTTTATGGTCACATCAATAGCTGGGCCCATCATAAAGTTATGAAGTTCCCCTTGAGTGGCTGTGCGATTCTCTGCAATTATCCTCTGGACAACCTGTAGAAGAAATTTTGGGGTGATATAGTCAGCTGTATAAATTTATACTCAAACAAATATGTTTCCAGGAAATCTTCAAGGGACTGTAACGACACTTAATTCACTTAGTTTACTTGTGCTAATAACTCACAATGAAACTTAACGTCAGTCAAGAAGTTAGTTCTAAGAGACAAAATAGCTTCATAACAAACAATGTCTTTCGACAGTCAAATATAAAGTGCTTTGATACAACAGAGAAAAAAAGGGGGAAGGATTGAACGACTGCGCACTGCAGCAGCCGTGTCTTTGTGTTCGTTTATATTTTTTTGTACTTTATTTGAAGGTTCCGTCACTGTAAGTTATACGTGGTTATTTTCAAATTTCATTACATTTGGTGACCACTTCCCATTGGCTCAATTTGGCTATACTGCGTGACGCAGCTCCTTAAGACAGAAGCGTGAGACGAAGGAACGCAAAGCCTTTGGAACTCTCCGCTATCTATCTGCCTCTGAATCTCAACGAGAGGTAACTAAAAGGACCAGGATTTCTACGGTAGCTACGTCTGCTTCTTAGAGTCTGTCTTACAGAGAGCCAACAAATAAATGGCTGAAGAAACAGAGAGCACTAAGCAAATCTGGGCGGGTTGTTCACCATAAATATGGGCTTATATGGGATATGTCACGCCATTTGCCATCTTTTTCTTCTTTTAAAAATAAAATAAAATAATAACTATTCTCTTTCTTCGTATCAATTGAATTCCCATCCTCGGAGACGGGGGCAGGCAGTCGGGTCGGGAGAAAAGGCGCGAAGAAAGTTTTCAAGCACGGGGATACCAACTCTCACCGGGCCATTTTCAAACGGTCAAGTGAATGCTGGCTCCTGATGGGGCGCAAAAAATGCTCTGTATTATTGGGCCCAATTGGCGAATAGCATCTCCTGAGTTATTTTCGTGTATCCGCACACGACCGCTACTATCTCGCCATACTTGTCCGGTTTGTTCACCGAGGTTGTGCGTGCAAGAAAACTTTCATTTTCTACTTTCCTAACCAGAAACGAAGGAACTTCCGATGACTCGGGAAAACGTTTCGGATGCTATCAGCAGAACCGTTAATAGTAATAATAATAAAAATAATAATAACAATAATAATAATAATAATAATAATAATAATAATAATAACAATAATATGACTGTTCCATCAGATAGAAACATCGCACTGAAGGAAACTGAATAAAATGCAAGTACAAAGACCTAGAACTAGAAATACAGAGAATGTGGCATATGAAAACCGTAGTGATCCCTGTGGTTGTTGGTGCGCTTGGTACAGTGAAGAAGGGTATGGTAGAAAACATCAAGAAAGTATCAGAAAGAGCTAATATGACAGAGATTCAAATGATCTGCATGCTGGGATCTGCACGAATCCTCAGAAAGGTGCTCAGTGTATGAACAGAATGATTGACTTGAGTGACTGACGCTCTAGGTGCATGGTTTGCACCCAGCTGATGCACAAAAAGAACACCAGCAAAGACTGTGATAATAGAGACAATAATAATAATAATAATAATAATAATAATAATAACAATAACAATGGAATTTTTATAGCGCTTATACATCGCTGTTCTAAGCGCTTTACAATGTAAAAAAGGACATAAGAATATCATTAATCACAAGCTTACATATAACCCTGCTGTACTTATTGGGAAATTTATAGCATACACAAAAGGAAAGAAAACAAAAACAAATATGATGAAACTAAATGTCGTATACCTCTTTAAAACGAAACATTTTCAGCTTAGATTTAAAAAGATTAACATCAGAACAAGCTCGAATTTCAAAGGGGAGCTTGTTCCATGGTCGGGGGGCAGCAATGGAAAACGCTCGCTGGCCATAAGTTTTCTTTTAAAATTTGGTTCTTCAAGGCGTAAATGATTTCTTGATGACCGTAATGTCCTTGATTGATGGTAAAATTTTAAAATATCTTCAAGATAACGGCGACCGGAGTCATTCAATGTTTTAAAAGTTATTAAATTGATTTTAAAAACAATTCTCTCCTCAACAGGAAGCCAGTGAAGATCTCTTAGAGTCTCGGTGATGTGATCTCGTTTTTTGAGACCGGCTATAATTCGAGCAGCCGCATTCTGAACGGACTGCAACTTAACTATGTCCCGTTTTTGGGCACCAAAAAGAAGAGAATTACAATAGTCCAACTTCTAGCTAACACAACTGCGAATTAGAATTTCTGTGGTACTTTTATTGATGTATTTTCTTATTTAAGAAATATTTCGTATGTGACAGAAGGCACCCTTAACTATTGAATTAACATGTGGTGAAAGTGACATTCTGTCGTCAAAAATCACGCCAAGATTGCGAGCCTGTTGAGAGGGCCTGATGTTTTCCATGCCAACAGAAATCGTGGGAAGGAACAACGAATGACGAAAACAGGAGTGCAGAAAGAGAAATTCTGATTTATCATTGGTATCATTGGTTGGTAGTCATCCACAAATTGATGTCAGCAACGCAGTTCTCAAGACGTTGTTTTGCAGCCACTAGATCAGAGGTGTCATTGCAAGCAAAAGATGTTTAAAGCTGCGAGTCATCAGCATAAAAGTGAAACGACAAGCCATGCTCACGAACAATATCACCCAGCGGAGATGTATACAATAAGTAAAGCATGGGGCCTAGGACCGAACCTTGAGGCACACCCTAATGAAGGGGTCGTACCGTGGATGAAGCGTCGTCCACTTTCACAAGCTGAGTACGGTCTGTGAGGTAAGATCGTAGCCAAACCAGGGCTTTTCCTTTGATACTGAACCTAGAGGAGAGTCTTCCTAGAAGAATTTCATGATCAACCGTATCAAAGGCTGCAAAAAGATCCAATAGCAAAAGCAAAACACCGCGATGACTATCGATGGCTTTGAGGATATCATCCTCCCTGTACTCGAATCAGAGCTGTTTCACAGCTATGGTTAGCTTTATAAGCAGACTGAAGTTCCTTATTCAATCAATTTGAACATAAATATTCCCAGAGTTGCGTAGCCGCTACTTTTTCTGTCGCCTTGGACACAAGCATGAGGTTCGATACCGGTCTGAAGCTTGGATAGAGCTCAGCGTCAAGGGATGGTTTTTTAAGAAGAGGAGATAAAATAGCCCTTTTCATAGGCAGAGGAACTTCACCACTTTCTAAAGAGCAATTAACAATCTTTGTTAATCTTTGTTTCCAATTTGCACCGAGAAAGTTATGTTTCTGACCCATCAAAAGGTATCGTAAACAACAACTTTGCACGTACATCACCCTTTTTTTTACATTTCTTTGCCGTCACTGCACGACTACGACTTCTCAAACTCATTAGTAATTCATTAAGAAAATACAAAGGAAATTAATGTTTAATAAGTGTTTGGAAATCGGATGAAACACTGCTTAGTATTTGCATCCTTAATTTCTCCTTCAAAAATGATTTTGTTTGAGAAGAAATATCAAACATTCGACACAGTGTTTCATCACCAGATGAAACACCTCGAAGTTCGTCAAAAATACTCCGCTGCGCGTCGTATTTTCAACTCTCTTCTCGGTGTTTCATCTGGTGATGAAACACTGCATCTCATGTTTGATATATTACGTGAAAACGCCTAATTTCACGTTCTGTGGAGGAAGTAAACAAGCGATGACGAAATTTTCTTTCCCTTTCTGAACCTGGATATGGTTGTTTAATGTTAGGAATTCAGCTCCAGTAGAGTTCGCCTGCATTTGACAAAGTATGCGAGTCGGACTGAATAATCAAGATAGAGATTGAAAAAACGCGAATTCACTTTTCAAACGACGGTTCGTGGCCGTCGCCGTCGTGGTATCTTAAACTCCCTAATATTTATGAAGGCGTGATCGATGCAATTATGAATAGGTGTTGTAAGCTTAAGCTTGTATTTTTGGAGAAGCGTCTTTTAAATACCCTTGCACACGTTTCCATGTTTTGGTTTCCGGTAGAACGTATTTTGAAATGGACGGGGTTTATATCAAACTGAAAGTTTCCTGACTGCGTACATTTCGTTGGTGAACGAACCGGACAAGTATGGCGAGACAAGAGCCTTCGTGTGCCTACACACGAAATAAAACTCAGGAGCTGTTGTTCGCTGATTGGGCACAATAATACACAGCATTGTTTGTGCCCAGCCAGGAGCCAGCATTCGCTTGACCGTTTGGAAATGGTTCGGTGAGAGTCGATACCCAGGGGCTCTTCCGCCCGTGCTTGAAAACTTTCTTCCCGATCCGACTGACTGTCCCTGGGTCTCCGAGGATGTTGAATTCCAAATAATATAATGGTCCAGATTTGTTACTGAAGGGTATATTTAGGCAATGAAACTTTTTCCTGTCGTCTAATGTAACGGATGGCAAGGATGGACATGGATTGAAACTTGAAAAAGTTGGGACTTTTTCAAGTTCTAATGCTGTACTTTCAACAATCACTAAAAAATTTATTACGCTTAGTGCTACCTGATGAAATTTGTTTGATATCTTCGTCATAACTCCACAGGGGCATGTTGTGTTTGGGTAAAATCACTTAGTCAAGACTTCAGCACAGAATTGACCTATCCACGTGACATAGCACTTTCAAAGGTAGGCTCACGGTTTGGGCAGACGGTAAACAAAAGTCACGACTGGTATATTACGTTAGCGAATAGAGTTTACCATTTGCATAAAACAGTAATCATTTCCCGAAAACTGGAACCGGTATCAAAGATGGGTTTAAAGAAACGGAACAAGAATTTCACGAGAGGTTCTGCCATGCAACATACTTTCCAAAAAAAAAAAAGAAAAAAAAAGAAAAAAAACAACAACCACAAAAACCTGGGTGTCCGTTTTAGGGAGGTGATTAGTCACGAGAGAGGTAGCTGTATCTTGTAACACTTAACTAGCTTTCATTACCAAACTCTTAATTACTATTATTATTTTTATGTCGATACTTTTCACATATTTATCTTTTCTCTCCCGTTTACCACCTGTCTTGACTAGCACAACGCTATTCGCAGTTGGGGCGTAACAAAACGTTCATCTTACCTTGACTCTATCTGTGAAAGGAACAACGAAAGGGATATGCTGCAAGATGGCCATATTACGAGCTGTTGCCGAAGACATTCCTGTTTTCGGGGCACCGTCCACTTCGTCTAAATATAAACAAACAATATAAGAATAAAAAGCTTCAGCAAAAACGGAGCAGTACGCAGCTCACATAAGAACTCACAGGTGGCTGAGAGAATAAAAAGCAAACAACAGCACCAACGGACCTATTCCTAAAACAATATAGCTGTGTACTATCGACGTTTCTATGAAATTAGAGATTCTAGAGGGTTATGTACTATCCGGAAGGGGGAGGGGAAAGGAAACCGAGGACGACAAACGACCAGCGACAAAGACCTACTGAATATGGCACTGATTTCTGGGTAAACCAATTATTGCACGTACCTTTCTTGTTTAAAAATGCATCAATTAGCATCTGTTAGAGGTAAACGAAGAAAGAGTTGACAAAATAGACTGAATTAACCAATTTATATACTTTATATACAGCAGTAAGCTCACAGGCACCTTTGCCTGTAGCTAGACAACAAATGGGGCGACTCCTCACTTATTCACTCCCGCTCTTAACAACCCGTAGTTGCAAGCTCTCCTTCCTTTTTTGGATTCTATATTCAGGTACTTGATTCCGGATTAAGTGGAACTCCTAGAGCCGAATTTCGGATTCCAATGCTCAGGGTTGCGGATTCCACAAGCAAAAATTCCCCGGATTCCGGAATACGGGTTACTTTCAATGGGACGAAGTTTATCAGTAGGTTTACCTGTGTTGGACGTAAATGGATCTTACGTGACAGCCAGTGACCTTCAGCGCGGAACTGTCTCCTGGAGTGCCGTAAATGGAGCTGACGAACAAGACTTGTAACATCCTACAAACAGGGAAAAAAAACGGTTCTGGGTTAGAGGTAAACATGGACGCTAACCTTTTAAATTTTGCAAGTATATCCCCTACACAGTCCTTCATTTGCTTTCTATGGTAACGATGAAGGGAATGAATTTGGTTAATGATCACGACAATTTCACTTGGTTATCGCTTCCTTTATTTCGGCAATCGTTCTGTAAACCATACTAAATACTGTGTGTTACTTTAGCCCCTCGGGGAGCTTATTTATTTCAAGCAAGTTTGAGACGATCAGTCAACATGAAGCGTTACATTCGTGATTAATCACTACAGTCTATCTTTTAAGAATAACGGGGAGGGATGGGGGTTTAATAACTTTCTTGCCCTAAAAAAGGGGGGGGCTTGTAAGGGGGTGGGGGGGGGTTATCAGGGGATTTTCGGTGAGTTAAGAAGAAGAAATTAGATGATTGTCTTATAGGATAGAAGATAAACACAGTGGCTTAAAAAGAGTGCAAAGATCACCTATCGAGGCCAGTATATAACGTTCGGCTTTGTTTGCACTTAACTAGTAGGAAATTTTCTGGATTCGTTTTGACGTGACGGTTTGGTCGCGTGCCTAGAAATGCAATTTGTCCAACCTAAATGTGATATATCTCAAAATATTAATCAATCTGTTAAAAATTCTATAGCGCAAACCTAGTCTAAAAAGTCCTCCTGCAGAAATACGAGAGGCTCGGCCTATGAACCAACGCCTTCCAACGCTAATGGGCTTTAGTCTGAGTAATTTATGTACATTGGAGAGGTAAGTAACACACCTTTAAAAGCTTAATCCATTCTTGTTTGGGATAAAATTCGTCACTTTTCAGGAGTGCAGATTTGGCTCCTACGCTTTTCATGGCAGCGAGAAATTGCTCGGTAAACATCGGACTGGTCTCTGTGAAAATAATCTCGATGATTCCTGTCGCCACATTGCAGAGTATGGAGGACATCTGCTCCACTTCCTTGAGAGAAAATGGCATGAATGAACTTCTCTGACCTGCAAAACACAGGAAAAGGAATTGTTGGCTTTCGCTGTCATGCAATCAGAATTAAAAGCCTTTGAATAAAAGTAACTAATATGTAAAAGGGCGATTGATTTATTAATACCATAGGTGAAAATTTACTCCTTAACTTTGGCGCGAAAGTTCAACGTTAATTTATCACTATGAAATTACAAAATTGCTATGGCAATGTTCCGTACGTCTCACTGCCAAAATGGTGTTAACGTTTAAAATGTTATCAATGAAGGTGCCAGGGCATTAAAAGACGCTTTAAAAAACACTGGAAACAGAGCACGTCAAGAAGGACTCTATCACTACAGGTATTTTGTCTAAAAATACTGAGAATTATAAACTTAACTGAGTCAAAATTCAACCTCTAAACGTTTCAGTGCGTGTCAAAAACCCACGATTGCGAGCCATATTTGTCACCCATGATTATACTAAAACAGCGTGCAAAGAAAGTCGTGTCCGATAGCCCGGGGCTAGTGGATTTTGCTATCTGGCTAGTGATTTTCGTTCTTAACTTGCCCGACCGGCAAGTGCTGTTTTTTTGGAAAATTCAAATTACAAAAGGATTGTAATCAATCCTGCTAATCAAAAAGGCTTTTGGGGCTAGTTGAAATGACTTGTAGGCTGGTACATGCTAGCTAGAGCTTGCCCGAATGGCAGGCTGTAAAACTGACTTTCTTTGCACCCTGTGTCCCACATAATTGGTGTTCTTCCGAATGCGTGCACTGTTATTACACATCTTTCCCCTAAAAGAAACAAACAAACAAAATGATAACCGCCATCTTACCGTCTTCTCCATAAAACTCGTTCTCGTGAACAGAAAAGGGAGCATTGCTCCACAAAGACGACAACAGAGACAGAAATGGGGTAATGGCGCCAGTCTCTTGTATCCAAAGATTTGTTTCACGTGATAACAGTTCTAACAAAGAAACTTCTTTTCGGAAATGCAACAGAAGTTGTTTAATTAAATACCTTGATAACGATGCAACAAAGTATGTGAAAAGGAACATAAAAGGTATGCGCGTGAAGTATAGCATATAAGTAAAATCCAGCTAGTGGTCTATTATTAATGCTGCGTTCTGATTGGTTGAGCTACAGTTAGGCTATATGTTATAGCCCACTAGTAGCGAAAAGCGCCGGCTTTTTGGGCGGCAAAAAAATGCTTGAAGTCTAGCTTTAACTAGCTAAAGTTGTTTCGTCTTGATATTTTTAACCAAGTAGTTGGATTTTACTAAAACAATTATTCCTCTTGCCCTCATGGCCTCTGAGTCAATAGCCCATTTGGTCTTCGGCGTCATGGGCTATTGACTCACAGCCCATTCGGGCTCGAGGAATCATCGTTAAATACACTGAAGTTGTCCGGTCTATCGCAGTGCGCGCACTATGTAACAGTTTTGTCAAAAGAAAAAAAAACTCACCCAGTACTTGTAAATACAGTTGCAGACTGTACATTGCGCCAGAGTTCTCTTACGAAGACGGGGTTTAAAGCCAGTGTATAGAGAAGCCTAAGAAGACAAAAGTAGGTCAAACGTAGAAAGAAGCACTACTTGGATCGGCAAAAGACGAACCTACGAGAAAATAATGGCCAGGGGCTCGAATTTTTGAAAGTCCGGATGATTAGCAGGCCTGGAAAACTGTTGCTGTTTACATTCGAGGTAGAAGTTCAATAGTTTTGCAGATAACATGATAAAAATATCAGTTCACAAAACAAATTGGACTGACTTGTTACCTTGGACACGTCAGTGCTGTTATTCTTTAGATTTTGATTTGAATATTTGACTTCGGTCCTGAAAAGTTACTAGAACCATCGAGAAACGGGCCCCAGAACATACACTAGGAAGGATTTAGTATATACTGTGTGCACTAAATGGCAAACACTAAAACTCTGAAACATTTAGTTCCCAGTTTATCACGCACAAATTCAAAGCCGTTGAATGTCAGCTTAAATTGTATTTTCAGCATGTTTTCCCGGTATTATTTCCTGGGCTTAATAACCTACGATGATCTAAGCAATATATTGGGACTAAAAATCGCAAACTTTTTAGAGAGTGTACTGTAGCATTCGCCGCCACGATCCTTGACGACCCAACCATCCACGGAAAAAAAAACTCTTCTTGAGCGAGTACGTACTACGACCCGACCACAGTTGCAGAGCTGCAAATAATTTATATTTCTTGAAAGAACATATTTCCGGCTCAGTCGCCGTTTTGGTCGGACACAACAAAAATGTGGTCAGACTCAATCACGGGCGCATTAGTTTCACGAAAATTGTGCATGGTGCCATAGGCGTGGGATTCCCAGGTGACTGATTACTACCAACCACTCACTACAAAAAAAGTTTTTTTGTTGGTACGACCATTCATATGCCCTAAAATTATAGTATTATTCACATGCGAAATGATAGTTTTTGGTATTCATTCCGTCCGGACATCGCGTCCGACCACAGTTAAGACTTCGTCGGGCATGGGCCAATTTTAATTTAAAATTGTCCGATGGTCGACTTTAGCTAGTTTGCAGCTCTACAGTTGACTATCGTGTATACATTATACATAAGTAACCACGCAGCCAGTCAACCTTATCGTTCCAGACATGGACAATCAGTAAGTAACCGAAACGTCGCAATTTTAACTACTCACATAACTACATCGAGGGACAAACGAGAATTTTCTTCCGTGCGGTCATTCTGGGTTATGGGGTTAGTACCAACCTTGTCTTATGTACGGGTAACCCGCCGTCTGACGTCAAGAAATGACAGATGTTACAAAGTGCAGTTATGACTTCTGATTCATATCCCTCTCCTGTGTGCCTAGAAATGATTTAGAAAATTACGCTAACTGCTTTACTCCTAAAGCGAGTTATAGTGAGATGATTTTCCATTATATATACATATATATTTTTACATTCTACCTTTTGCATCTCTATAGTGTTACCATTCAAATGAAACCTGAAAAAAACATTCGTCTACTGTAAAGTCAGTAGACCAGTTGGTATGTACCTTGTCACGAGAGATTCCAAGGCGTTGACATGCTCCTCTGAATCAAGAACATCCAAACATTTTTTTCGAAGGTCAGCCTGTAGGCAAAGAAATAACAGCAGTCGTTACCACTTGTATCAATAGCGGTAATGAGTTTCTAAAGGGCAAATTATATCATTGTCAAGTACGACCATTGGAAAATATATGTGCAGGAGAGCAACCAGGAGAGCGTTCAGGAGGTTCCAGTATTGAGATTTCAAATGTTAACGAAAAATCTTTAGAAGCTGCTCTATCGTTTTAAAGCCGACGCAAATGCATGAGCTTGCAAGAAAACTGCAGGAATGCAAAGGTCTGGGCCTTGGCTTCTGTCATGTCAATTGACTCTATAAATAATAAAACTTTCTTGGGTGAGTGAACAATTCTTTAGACCAGTTGGACTCCCTTCCCATTCCTCCCTCCATAAATGTACGTCTTGACTTTGCTGTGTATAATGACCAAATGTTTGTTTGCTTTTGCAATAAAATCTTCATAAAGCGATAATGCATAGCTGCCCGCTTCACAGAAAATATGGCAAGAAAAACGTGGGACTACACTGACGGTGGTGCCCGCTTAATAATGCACCTATTAATGTTATGCCGGCGCAAGGGGGGGGCATGGGGTGGGGATTTGATTCTCTTTGTTGGCTCTGGGGTAGGGCATTGGACTGATCTTGTTCTCCCAGGAGAAGGATATCTGAATCTTTCTTCGCTCGACGTGGAGATATTTAACTGCCGACTCGGACGAAAAATTCTGAGACCGAACTTCCACGCTTCACGCATGCGCCGTACGGTCTCGAAAGATCTGAAGATCATGGAGGCCAAAGCGAACAAGCGAAAGCAGGGTGGATTTCACTGTTTTGTCTTCAAATTTCGTTTGTTTTAGCGTGTTTTTGTTCAAATGAACCTCTAACGATACTGTGGTATCAAAGTAAACGGAAGTAAAGAGCAACCAAGTCGATGTTTTGCAAGTACATTTGATCAGTGTATGGCTCATTCGCTACAGTCACTGTAAGCTTATAAAACTGACTCTCTTTGTATCCTTTACTAAGAACGATATATTTAAACTTACAAAATGTGGACTTTCTCCTAAAGGTTTCGGGAATTCTACGCAGTGTAACACGGATTATGGTTAAAACGTATAATTGCAGCTGTAACAGGAACATGTATCTTTTGTGATGCAGCAACGTAATATAAATAAAGATTGCAGAGTTTTATTTGGAGATATTTTTATTGTGCCTTTCTTGGGTCCACCCTTGGGACATTTGACAGCAATGTGCAGCCCGGGGTTGGGTTGGTTGCATTTGACTGGAATGATTTGCCCTTGGGCAGGGAATTTGACTGCAAATTTTTGAAAAATGTCAAATCCCCACCCGATGCCCTGCCTTCCCCCCCACCGGCGATATATTGATAGGTGCATAAGGCGTCCGAACCAACTCAGAAGTTTCACGCCCTCCTCAAACTACGTGTGATGTTAGAAAGAAATTCGGGGATGGCTTTGGCGGTGGCGGTGTCGGTTGCGGGGGTGAATCTTCGTTTGGCGTATACGTCAAACTGCAAACGTTAGATTTGAGTCGAAAATTTCTCAAATTGAAAAATGAGCGGACAAAAACTGTCCAAAATAATTGTTACTAATTGACCTGGTATGCAACTACTCACTTTGATGAGGACTGATTTGACGAACAGAAGACGACAAGGAAAGGAACTCGGTCACGTGTAACAGACTGACGTCAACCGTTTCCGAAAAATCCCGATATTCTTAAGTACGGAAATTTTATCCCTCCGTTTTCGAAAAAATACGCGTCCACAAGCAGTGTATTCTCTCCATACGAAAACGCTAAAACTATTGAAATACGATTGCACGCTTTACAGAGCATGCGAAATACTTCTAGTATATGATGTACGACATCATCGTATTCGAAAACCTGCGCTTTCGCAACGATATATAAGCCGGCGTTTCCAAAAATCTCCTCTCTGGAGAGCGTTTTTGAAAAAGTGCGTTTTCGGTGACAGTTTTCACCGGATAAGTGTGGACGGTAGGCCAAACGAGAGAAAGAAAAATCCCCATTTTCAAACAAACACTGATACGTTTGGCCTCTATTGATTTTCAACCACATGCACGTCTAAGATAACACGGATTAAAGGTTTGACTTGTTTTGTAAGATTTGTGTACACAATGATAAGCTTTGCAATGATGCCCATACCTGAAGAGGATCAACAGCCATTTCAGATTCACTGTCGCTGTCCTCACCATCAGAACTGGCCGTTACTGATGCAGAAAAGCAGATCAATAACACAAGATAGTGAGTTGTTTGTGTTGAGGCTGTTTTTATGATAAAGAAAGCAGGAGAATCGCACAAAAAAATTCAAGCACGACTTAGGGTAGGGAAAAAAGGGCAGCAAAAATGTGCAAACTGTTTTGAAACATTGCTGCAAAACGAGTGGAAAAGCGATGTTGCGAATTTTACCACCCACATCAAACCTGTCTTGCAACAAATAAGGTTGTTACAGGTAGCCAAAAGTTGTTGCAGAAAACAGAGTAGTTCGATTTTTTGCAACAAACTCTGTACATGTCGCCCGTTTTACTGGCCCATGGCAAACGTGTTTTGCAGCAAGTGACGTAACTCCTATGTATGGCGTGACTTCCGCCAAATTTTATCCAATCAGAAGTCAGTATTAACGTTACTTGCGATGAGCTAATTTGCTGCACGAGAGGTTTGAACGTTGGTGGTAAACAAGTTATACGTTTTCGCTGCCTGTTTTACTGTAGCTATATCCAATTTCTTCCCTCCTTTCTCTTTGTGATGAGTTAGACGCTTTTTAATTATTGACATAACGACAAAAGCAGCCACAACACTTACCTGGACGAGGAAGTTGGACTATCAGGATTTGCAGCACTTGAATATATCTTTTAAGCATAACAAGATCAGGAGATGATCCTAAAGTAAATACATGTATCATCACAATATGTCGATTCAAGATGTGTTGTGAATGCTAAAGTACATCATATAGACTTGCTACCGGTAAATGATAATGCAGCAGGGGCACCCAACGACGATCTCCTCTTAAATACATTGAAAACTTTTTTTAGACTATCCAAAGTAGTTTACGATCTCCAAACATACATTCTAAGTGGCGCTTTAAAACTTGTATCTGTCTTTTCATTGGTTGAAGCAAATTTCTAACCAATCAGAACTCGAGCAATATTTCCCAGTAAAACTGGGACAGTGTGTAAAGAACTATGAAGGCCCTAATGATAAGTGGAAAGTTTGGAAATGTCTTTTCTTTCAATGGAGACCTTTAGCATCAGGTAAACCGCAAACCGCAGACGGTAAACCGCAGTTACGCGTTTGCAGTTTCGCGTTGCCGAGATTTCAAACTTTAGCAAGGCGTTCAGTTCAGTTCAGTTCAGTTCAGTTCAGTTCAGTTCAGTTCATTTTTATTTAGCCAAAATACAGTACAATACAAGAATACATATAGGAATTGTAAGGTTGCAAGGGAGCCCAGAGGAAACCAGAAGGTTTTATGAAGCCTGGGCTCCCCAGTCTAAAAGAGATAAGCAAATTAAAATGATATTCGCGGAGTGATACGTTAAAAATAGGAACCAAACAGAGACTGAGTTAAGTTATGAATTCAGAAACAAGATAGAAAAAAAAAATTAACTCTGGATTGGAACAGAATACTTTCCTTTGTTAGTACGGCAGAAAGGAATATAAAATTGATTTGAACTACGCGTTCATTGTTTAGGGCCACCATGTTGTTTTCATCAAGTCGAAGTGCATCACTTTAATCGCCCAAAACTCAGCAATAATTCATTGATTCGAGATCAAAAACCCGACAAACACATCGCAAACGGATACAAAAAGCTAGTTCATACCTTTAAACGCGAGGCTGTACAATTTTTTGTTGCAAAAAACCTTGCCGTAAATCACTTACCGCTGGAAGCCCTTCCTGTGGTTCAAACGTGAACTGCAAACTGCAAACGTGACCGCAAGACCTTGGTCACGTGACATTTTGCGGTTTGCGGTTTGCGGTTTGCCGTTTCCCACGAAAAACCTGATGCTAAAGGTCCCTAATGTGTGGACAAGCACGCCCCGCTACGTTCCAAGCGCGTTCGTGCGATGAAATCACCTTCGATCACACCTCATTTGAAAAAAAGAATGCATGCCCGTCACATACTTAAGCTCAAAGCCGTCCGTTTGAAAAATGTTAATGACTGGTTGAAATTCAAGAAATGTCGCAATGCTGTTAATAAGGAAATAAAACAGGCCAAGGAACAATACTATAAAAATGCCCTTAAAGGTAATGAGCGCGATCCACGCAAGGCGTGGCAAATCATTAATGAATTAACGTCAAGGAAATCTCATAGCTCTTCGGTAAAAGAGATAAAACTTGACAATAATTCTATTCGCGATCCATGTGAGTTGTCTTCCGTTTTCAATAACTACTTTTCAAGTATTGGACTAACGGCCCATCGCATATCGATTATATCGTGGAGACCGAACATAGATTTGATCTGAAAACAACTAAACCTTCAAAAGCTTTTACTTTATTGTCTAAATTATGCGAATCAAAAGCGACAGGCCTTGACAAGATCTCCGCTAGACTTCTTCGTGAGTGCGCTGACCTTATCGCCTCTTCTGTTTGTTGTATTTTCAATCGTTCCATTACAACAGGTATTTTTCCTGAAGAATGGAAATGTTCTAAAGTCATTTCAGTCTTTAAACAAAGAGAACGCTCCGCCTTAAATAACTACCGTCAGATCTCTATAATTCCTGTTGCAGCAAAAGTCTTTGAGAGAATCGTTTATGATCAGTTCTAAATCTACTTTACTGAACTTAATTTAATTTCCAGGAAGCAGTCAAGGTTTCGATCGCTTCACTGCCCTGTTAGAGGCTGTTGACAGCTGGGCTTTTAACATTGGTAAAGGCAATGTGTGGAGTCGTTTTTCTTGACTTAAAAAGGCCTTCGACACGGTCGACCGTTCCACCCTTTTATCTAAATTATATAGCTATGTTGTTAGAAATTCTTCTTACAACTGGTTTAAATCCTATCTGAATCTTCGGGGAAAAAATGTATTGTGAACGGTTCCCTCTCTGGCGATCAATTAGACTGTAAAACAGTCCGTATTTTTGCGTATTCAAGTACGCGCGAGCAGTCAAACAAAAGGTCTGGAACGAGGCTGAAAACAGAGAGGAACACCTGGGGAGAGACGCCAAAAAATACAGGTTTTTTTCTCTCGCCTCACACGCCCTACGGGCGTGCGCGCGTAAGGCTCTTAAGGCACGCTTTACCGATTTCTTTACTGATTTTGAGAAAAAAACTGACTGTTTTGCAGTCTAGCGATCAATATCTAAACTGTGGTATCCCACAAGGCACCATCCTTGGTCCTTTTCTCTTTATACTCTACATAAACGATCTGCCGAACTGCCTCACAAATGTTCAATACAGGGTATATGCAGACGATACACACTTGACTTTTGCCAGTAATAATGTGGCACATCTAGAAGTGCTCTTAATGAAGACCTGGCCAAAATTAATAAGTGCAGGCTTAATGCTAATAATCTAACTCTTAATAAGTCTAAAACGGAATTTATGTTAATCGGTCTAGGCAAAGGTTGCAGACTTTCAATACACCTCCTTCCCTCTTTATCGATAATGCCCCCATAGATCAAGTAGTATCTACTAAATCTCTTGGTGTTTATGTGGATGAGAATTTGTCGTGGAATGTACATATCGATAATATAGCTAAAAAGATTGCTTCTGGCATTGGTATCTTGAAGAGACGTCGGCCTTTTGTTACATTTGAGGTGTTCTCAACTATTGTATAGCGCCTTGGTGCAACCATATTTTGATTACTGTTATTTGGGGGAAATGCAACAAATCCCTTGTAACTAAACTGCAAAAACTTCAAAATCGCGCCGCCCGTATCTTGACCTTCTCTCATTATAATGCCAGTGTTGACAATCTTTTTACATCCTTAGCCTGGAAAAAGGTAGAGGCTCAACGGAAAATTCAAACTACGTCTATGGTTTACAAGTCTCTAAATGGCCTTGCCCCGCAATATTTAATTCGTTGTTTTCTTATCGAAACAAAGTCTCTAGTTACTCTCTCAGGGATTCCGAGGGCAAGCTATTATAGCTATTCCATTGCCCCGTACTAATTATTATAAAAACAGTTTCAGCTACAGAGGTTTGTTGCTGTGGAATAGTCTACCTATTGAGCTGCGGCAAGCACAAACTCTTTCTGCTTTTAAACACGGCTGCAGTGATCTCTTTTGAAATATGTCGATAATCACGGCAACCATGTAAAGCAGGCACATTTTTTTTACATTTAATTAGTTGAAGTTTTAATTAGTTAAGAAGGTTACAATTTTGTAGTAGTTCACTTAGCCTGATGATTTTTTAACCGTGGATAAATAAAGTTATTGTTGCTGTCGTCGTCGTTGTTGTTGTAAGCACTACCCACATCTGGGAAGTGACACGTCATGAGTATGGAATTTCTGCTGTCGTTCCTCAGACGTCATTTCGCGGGAAACAAGTGGGGGCGTCGCTAAATATCGGCTATTTTCTCAGGTCAATGAAACTGATGCATTTATTTCTTATTACAAGTATGTGTGAACAAAAGCCCTAGCCGGTATGGTTTTCGTGCCGGCACAAAAGCTGTTCGGTATAGTGTGAACATAACTTAAGAATATTAGATCGCCCAGTGGACCTTTTATAGCATCCGTAGCAATAGAATCCAACCTTGTTTATCATTGGGCGAATAGATGTACGTCCGGGCGAAACACCGTCGGACGGATCGACTTTCGGGCAAATGAGTACACTAATTCGTACCTAACTGTTTCTCCACAAATGCTAACACTCCAAACAGCAGCCACGGAGTGGGGTTCACTTCTCTGTTACTTTTTCCTGAATCATCTGTCTTGGACAGCATCATCAGAAGCGTCTCTAGGAAGCTCTTAAACGGGAACTGTGCAGACGGATCAACTAAAGAGGGCAGCAGGAAACATGTTATCTGTTTTGACATCTCAGGACATAGTATATCACTCACAAGGGCTGAAAATACTTCATGTCTGAAATTAAATTCAAAGTGAAGAGCGCAATGAATTAGGCGCTAGTGCCTCAAATTTATCTGTTTTTGAGCTATTTTGAAAAAATAGCTCATATGTCAGCGGTGTGAGCGTATGTATCTTTGTGGCTTTGTATGTTGGGATGTTTGTTGCAAGAGCCAATAAGGTTGAAGGTACTATGAGTTGATGCTTAGGAACCAATGAGATCTTGGCATCTATTTAAACGTGGCATTGGTAAAGGTCGAACAAGGGCACTTTGAGACCGCCATCTTGATCCTTCACAATCTTTTCGTCTTTTATTACGGGTACAGGTGTTTGGAAGCATTACATAAAATATCAAAATATCTTCATGATTCAAACGCTGTGAACAGTGATGCAGCTGTTTAAGGGTTCATATTTAAGTGTGGATGCTGCTTCGAGGCATTTCTGACCTAATTCGGCTATCGGTACAACGCACGTTAGTATGAGTTCTGTTTCACCTGCTACAACTGGGTAGAGTATAAAAGATCATATATTTTCAAATCTCTTCCAATGAAGCAATAATTGATATTTAGATATAGACTTTAATTCGAAAGTATGCGCCCTATAAAATGTGGTTTTAGAAGTTTAAAAGGCAGCTTATTTTTTTGAAAGCTGTATCGAGTATTGTTAATCCTGTAAACAAGCTTTAAAAATATTATTCTCTCGCTTACAAAGTTCAACCGACCTTTTTCGTTCTATTTAGTAAAGATGCGTAACTTAAGTAGAAACAGTAGCGTTAGGGAATAAAATTGGAAGAAGCTAGTTGACACAATAATTAGATACTGTTATATTGAGTGGAGTAACATGATATAAGTAGAAATATATTTCGGCAGTTTGATTATTTTTTTGGAAGTTAATAAATGTTAGGCTATCAACCGTGACGTTGCATGAAACATAATTTAATTGCAGATGTTGTAATAAAGCCGAGGTGATTTCTTAAAATCGTTTGAGAAAATTTTGTAGTAAAACAATTTGCCTCTTTTTTACGTACGAATTGTGAAAGGGCCAAAGACCAACATCTTAAAATGCAAATTGTGTGCATGAGTTATTTTTATAATTCTGTTTACTAGATTACTGTGTGATAACTCGAATTCCCTCACGTACGAACCAAGAAAGGGGGCAAAGTCCAACACTTTCACGTGCCAGCTGTGTGACTGTACATCTCATGCAGACTGGCTTTTCACAATAAAAATAGTAACTTGACGTATGAAGACCTGTTTCGCCGGTTTAGTAACCAATGCCTTAAAAAAGGTTCTTGTCTTTTAAGAAGCAATAGCTTTTAAAACATGGCGAAATAAGTTGTCGGAGTTAAAGACTGTTTCACAAATGTTAATAAATGTTAGCTTATCAACCTTGACGTTGCATGAAACAATTTAATTGCAGATGTTATAATGAAGCCGAGCTGATTTCTTAAAATCGTTTGAGAAAATTTTGTAGTAAACAATTTGCCTTTTTTTTTACGTACGAATTGTAAAAGGGCGAAAGACCAACATCTTCACGTGCAAATTGTGTGCGTGAGTTATTTTTACAATTCTGTTTACTAGTTTACTGTGTGATAACTCTAATTCCCTCACGACGAACGACGAAAGGGGGCAAACTCCAACACTTTCACGTGCCAGCTGAGTGACTGTACATCTCATGCAGATTGGCTCTTCACAATGATAAATAGTAACTCGGACGTATGAAGACCTGTTTCGTTTTGTAACCAATGCCTTAAAAAGGCTCTTGTCTTTTGAGAAGCAATAGCTTTTAAAACATGAAGAAATAAGTTGTCGGAGTTAAAGACTGTTTCACTGAGTAGAATCGCACGTGAAAACCTCGTGAATTACGATGATGAAACGATCTACCACAATGATAAAAATCCTGGTATTTCGTAACTATTCAGTATTCGATTAGTCGCATTTTGGCTTAAGAAACTCCGAGGAAACCTTAGAGTTTCCCTTCTAATCAACGTTTGGTGAGTAGAAATTTATTTCAATTTAACGCTTTGTTTAACTTGCACCAGATGTAACAGGGAAAGACAGAGGAAAGTGAATATATAGCTTGAGGATCGACTCAGCTGAGCGTTTCGCGTTTTCATTTATGTACCGCAATACGCAATTTCGCACAAAAACCCAATCTACATTTAGGATGAAAGAGGTAGATTCATCACTCTTGCTAAGGTTACACCGAAGCATTAAAGTTACACTGAAGCATTCAAAATAGCTCATGCACGTTTCACGTGCCTATGTTGTTTTGTTGTTGTTGTTTTATTGTTTTATTTTTAAAGATTGGGTATGACCTGACAGAGCTGAACAACGTCTGCGCATGTGCATAGACGGGAGAGGTCTGGGATCAAAACTAGTATCGTTTGCAAAAGGATTTTCAAAACATCCTTACATTTTGGCGATTTTTAAGGTGGATTCTGAATATTTAAGGTTCCCATTTAAAGTAAAGGTAGATCATTTCATACTTTATTCAATTCTCGTTTCTACCTTTGTAATTTTTCTTCTACTTTTTTTTTATGAACAAAAGAAGACGCACGAACGAAGCGTCCCTGCTAATTCGTGTAAATTCGGTACATTTCCTTATGCACTGTGAAACTTAACGTTTACAAATAAATTGCTTGTAAACGACAAAGTAACAGTATTTTTCTACACTTATGCAAACCCTCGACTTCGTCTCGGGTTTGCATAACTTCGTCTCGGGTTTGCACAACTGTCAAGAATTCTCCCAACCTCTCAAGTGTTTATATATCAAGCTATGCAAACACAGGAAAGAAGTTTTCTATTGCTTTTATAAGATAACTTTTCCGAGAAAAAAGAAAACTCTTTGTTTAGGTTACTTACTAAAAGAGCAATTCTTACCAGTTGCGAAGTCTCGTACACGAAGCTTAATGTACGTGTATTCAGTTCTTGTTTTGCAATAAAGATACCTCCCAAAAAGGTTTTTCTCGCTTAAAATGTCAGCTTAAGCGAAAAAAAAATGGAACAGCATGTTTGTAAAGATTTTCCAAGTTTCATCCGACGAGGGAATGGGTAAATTAAGTAAATTTGTCGTGTTTTCAACTCAAAAACACTTTAAAATTCGTGCTTGTGTGATGAGCGCGCGAAGAGCAAAACATCTTGACTCCACACATGTTTACATACTCTCACCCATCTCTCGACCAATCAGAGCGCGCGCCTACTATCTTAGTTATTTATAAACGTTGTTATCAGCTGTGCAGTAGTCTTTAGGGCCTGTTTACATGGAGGTGGGGGACCCCAGATAGGTGAGGTAATATGCGGCGGGTCACCCCACCTATCATGTAAACGTGATCAAATGAAAATGAGACATTATGTGGACAGGCGGGTTACCCACCAAAGCGGGTTACCTCACATACCTGGGGTCCCTCACCTCCATGTAAACAGGCCCTTAGACTTCTCGACTTTTGTTCTTAATATTTTAGCTCATTAGATCTCTTTTCTAGAGATCCAACGTTGACAAGCAACAGGATCTTCGTCCACGGTTTTAACAAAAATGAAGTATGAAAAACTTTTTAAGGCTTACAAGTTTTTTTTTTTATTTTTTTTTATTTTGTCCCTTTACAAGCAATTTATTTGTAAACGTCAAGTTACACAGTGCATAAGGAAATGTACCGAAGCTTATTAATTTTTTCTCCAAAAATGCGGCGCATATTTGAGGGCGGCGCTTAAAACCATAGTAATACGTCTTAGTACCGTATTTACGCGAATAAGCGTCGCAGTGCTTATTAAATCCCCCAAATGCAGAACTTATTTGAGGGCATCGCTTATTTGAGTAATTACTGTAATTTGCAACTTAAGAGTTTATTACATTTAGGGCAAATTGTTATTACACTTAGGACTTGATTACATTTAGGGTTGTTTACTACATTTAGGCCTTCTAACTGAAATGAACTTAAAAAAAGAAGAAAGAACACTTTTAGCTTTTAGAATAAGAGCCACATTGGTCCTTTCGACCAGTGTGGTGGGAGGGGGGGGGATGTAGAAATCAGAACTATAGTTGTATCACGTGATTCGAATTTGAGAGACAGACCTCGGACTGAATCCGGTTTGAGTACGATTACTTTACCTTAATATTTCGACCCCCCTCACATTTTGTTCATTTTCAAAATTGACTCCCCAAATCAAGCCTCTTAGAAAATTGTCCCTCCCCCCTCCAAAACCCCCGCCCCCCTCTGGGACGTAATAAACGATCGGTCCCTTACCTTTGGACTTCAGAACCTCGTGGCGTGACTAAGACTTCGCTCCCAGAAACCTTCGCGTGTTTATTCTACCTTCAGCGAACTTTCGGCAATCCTTTGCGAGCCGTGTTCTCGAAAATCGAGATTTTTCCTGCTACGTCGAAATTTTCCTCCCTATATATGCGTGGACTTCTAGGATGCCTCCTCGGCTTTTGGCCCGGGGCAACAAAGTGCGACAGCTTATTTTATTACAAAGTGCGGCAGGCGTTGTTACAAAGTGTGACAATTTTATTCCAAAGTGCAATGATTATCACAAAGAGCAACAGAACATGGCTCAGCATGGACAGTCCAAAGTGGTGCTGATAAAGTCATCGAGCCTTTAATGCATAATAAGCTTTATAAAATACCTGTAGCTGGCAGTAAACTCATTGTCCTCTTGATTATTTGTTTCTTGACTGAGGCGAAGAGGAACCAAGACCAGATCCTTGAAGGCTACTTTCAGCGGAGTCGGAAGAAGAAGTGATGGCTCTGGGCTAGAAGGTGCTCTAGCATTCAACAGAGCTCGGAGGTATCGAAAATAACCTGAGAAGACCGTAAAAGCCAAATCACAGTGTGTTAAAACAAAAAGCTGTTACGCTAACGTGTTTTTACCCAGCAAGCCATCTCTCCATTTGGGGGAGTCGCGAGAAGTAACGCGAGTGGCGCACGCGAATTCGCCGCTCGCTCGCTCGTGCGTTCCCTCGAGGCTCGCTTCACTCGCCGCTCGACGGAAATGGAGAGATTGCTCGCAGGCTACACTGTTTTTTTCTTTTAATGCCAACGAGCAGCCTCGCAAAGACGCGACGTTGCAAGACGGCAGCCTAATAGAGCCGTGCGCGATTGTTCCAGGGGCAGAAAAAGTCTCGGATTGATGTAACATAGAGTAATGTAAGGCAACCACGACGTAATGTATGGTCGGCCATTTGTTTCAAAATTATGACACGATATACGTGAGGTTTTTTCCCACGTATACTTGCAATCATTCCTGCTACACGATATACGTGCGTTTTTTTGTCACGTATACTTGCGTTCTTTCCTGCTTTGTGGGAACAAACGCGCATATATATGCGCACAAAAAAGTTCATATATATGCTTTACAAACAAACAAGGGGTTATATGGGGTTACAGAAAGTAGTCGTATAAGAGGCACCGAATTATACCATCAGCAAAAAACCCCTTCATGTACGATGGAGCTAAAAGGTAACTTCGGTTTGAATCAATCATGGCTGCAATGGCCGCGTTAATTTCGAGCAAGATTTGGTTCTTATTTATTGCCCTCACGGTAGTAGTGGTTGTTGGCTCCCCGACAACGAATTTGTTGGAATCCGTGGATTGTCTCTTGAGAGACTGCACGTTATTTCACGAATGCTGCCCGAAACAACGATCGATTCAGTTAGAAATTAGGGTCTGACCACAGGGGGCCCGCACAATAGGTTTGTGTAGCCGATTGTTATTTTATAGTAAATGTACTGGATTTACCGTTTGCTTCACCCATAGCGATATATCGCTAACTATGTATATAAATCAATGATAAATAAACGTTGAATTACCTTACCTGTGGTGTATAGTCGTCCTTTTGCCTCAAAAGCGGTTTTTTGAGCGATTTTGAATGAATTTGAGTTCGCCGTTGACTGTTCCATATAATAGAAGGACAAGGGAGGAATCCTTGTTTTGAAAGGGTTCCAGCGTCGGAGCGATTTTCACCCCCAAAATCGCATTGCTCCGCTTTCAAACTTCGCAGCATAAAGGTCAAAAGATTCACGATTCTTCTCGTACCTTCCAATCGAAAATCCATCCAAACGGCCCGGAGCTAGCCCTCGAAGAAAATCAAAATCCCACAGTATTCGAGCGACTGGAATTCGTAGCAAGATCCATACGTGCCAGCCAGAAATCGTCCCGCTGATTGCCTCTTTTTGATTGGATGTCGTTAAACAACAAACGCTTACCAAGTCTTCTTCATCAGTTATTATTTAACCATTTGTTAAACGACATCCAATCAAAAAGAGGCAATCAGCGGGACGGTTTCTGGTTGGCACGTATGGATCTTGCTACGAATTCCAGTCGCTCGAATACTGTGGGATTTTGATTTTCTTCGAGGGCTAGCTCCGGGCCGTTTGGATGGATTTTCGATTGGAAGGTACGAGAAGAATCGTGAATCTTTTGACCTTTATGCTGCGAAGTTTGAAAGCGGAGCGATGCGATTTTGGGGGTGAAAATCGCTCCGGCGCTGGAACCCTTTCAAAACAAGGATTCCTCCCTTGTCCTTCTATTATATGGAACAGTCAACGGCGAACTCAAATTCATTCAAAATCGCTCAAAAAACCGCTTTTGAGGCAAAAGGACGACTATACACCACAGGTAAGGTAATTCAACGTTTATTTATCATTGATTTATATACATAGTTAGCGATATATCGCTATAGGTGAAGCAAACGGTAAATCCAGTACATTTACTATAAAATAACAATCGGCTACACAAACCTATTGTGTGGACGCCCTGTGGTCTGACAAGCCAAACGCGACTCATAAGCTCGTGTGATAATGTGAAACATGACCTTGAGAGTCTGCTTGAACAAATCGATTTTTCTTGTTCTCTCTCTCTCTCTCGCGAATTATCACCTTTTCCCCTCCACGAACACGTTCTACGCCTCCTAGTCTTGAAGCTTTGTATTCTTTCCCTCCATTCACTCTATAAATTACATGTTTCTTGTTTTGTATTCTCACACTTCAATAGCCTTCAACCTGCCTCTCCTTCCTTGCTCCTCCACTTTTATTGTGATTTTCGTGATTATCTAACTCGTTCTCGTTTAACTTGCATAAAATGCCCCTCAGGTATCAATTTATCAAGCCCCGATTATTTGGAAGGATATTTTATTTATAACTTCAGTCTGGCGTTTTTTTGCAGCCAATGGCAAATCAGTATTTTCGATTATAGCCATTAGTATTTAAACAGCTAGTTTCGCTCTCTGCACCAAAGACTCTACCATAGTAGCAACTGACGAGGAACTGGATTCTTGCAGAATTTAAACAGTCAATTCCTACGAAGGAACAACAAGACATCGCTCTTTTGTGTTTAAAGACTCACTGCTGATCTCAGAAAAAAATTAAATGGACTGCATCAGGCTATCAGCAGTTAGAGAACGATCCTGACTCACGCAGAGCATAATTCTCTATACTTGGCCGGTAGCTTTAGTTTAAGCTAGCGTGTACAACCCAAATCTGAAGATCTCAGTCACTCGCCGTGAAAATTCAAAATCCTTGAAACAACACTTATGAGCTGGGCCCAACGTCATACTGACATAGCAGCCCGGGAGGGGCGGGGGGGGGGGGGGTACTCAACAAATTTTTATACGGCGGAGGCCCACTCCTTAACCTTTTAAATACCATTTTTCACAATTTCGTGTACCTTCTATTGACAAATGGTACTCGTTTCACATACCTTGCTTAGAACTTTGTATCCGTTTTAACTGCTAGAAAACCCGCAATGTCATAAAATAGGAATCAGTCACAAATATAGAACGCTTTCTCGACGGGTAAGGGGTCGGACCTCGGGGCGGAGCCTCCCCGTACAAACATTTGTTGACTACCTCTCCGGGATTTCGGGCGGAGCCTCCCCGTATAGGCAATCATACTGGGGGTACCCTCCCCCCGGGCATAGCAGGAAATAATCACATTCCCGGACAAATTAAACTTACATACATGCATAAAGTTATTCCGCAGATCCAGGATTTACGTAGCCTGTGTACAGACGTCCCCACTCCCTCAGAAAAAATCGGGAGAAGAGACGTCTGTGAATCGCCAACGATAATCGTGTTCACGTTTCCCCGATTTTTTCTGAGGGAGGGGGGACGTCTGTACACAGACTAGGATTTACGGAGAAAACCATAGGAACTAAAATCTTTATTTTGCCGTAATACTAAATTAAAGCTCTAGGCTTAAACAGAGGTCAAAGAAAATTAAAACACTTTACAACTGCATCTGAGGTCGACTCCTATCAGGAACACCTAAAGAACCATAAACCACAGAAAGTGATTACTCAGTATGCATGTAATTCTCTGTAGTGCTAGTAACTTAGCTTAACTTTATTATTCCATCGTTCATATAGTACAAACTCAGTAAAGCCAAAGCCGGGGGCTTATACGACCTGTGGTCAAAATGTCAGAAATTGTTTTATGTAGAAATGAAGACTGAAAGCTAAATTACAAAACTAAAACAAGATACAAAACTTAAATTAAGTAATGCAAGCAGTCCTATAGCAGAGATAAAACTAGAAGTACTAGTGACAAATAAACTAACAATAAACTATGATAATCCTGCGCTAATTCAATTCAGGCTTAAAAAGTAAAGTTTTAGTTTTTTTTTGAAGTCAGTGGTGGTAACTGGCTTTTACGGACAGTCGAGGGGATATCAGTGGGATATCCTTGGCCAAATAATCGGGGCTTGAGAACTAATAGCAAATTGATACCTGAGGGACATTTTATGCAAGTTGAACGAGAACGAGATAAATAACCATGACAATCACAATTAAAGTGGAGGAGCAAGGAAAGAGAGGCAGGTGGAAGGCTGTTAAGTGTGAGAATATGAAAACAAGAAACATGGAATTGATAGAGTGAATGGAGCGAAAGAATACAAAGCTTCGAGACTAAGAGACTTAGAACGTGTTCGTGGAGGAGAAAAGGTGATAATTCGCGCGAGAGAGAGAAGAGAAGAAAAACCGATCTGTTCAAGCAGACTCTCAAGGTCATGTCTCACATTATCACGAGCTTATAAGTCGTGTTTTGCCTGTCAGACGCTAATTTCTAACTGAATCGATCGTTGTTTCGGTCAGCATTTGTGAAATACACATTTAGCACATTTAGCAAAAAAAAATAAATTTGCATAAAAAAGAACTCTCGATTACTTTCGGAAGAAATATCCGGAATATGCTAATAATTGGCTTGTGTCACAGATAGCAGTGAGAGCCGAGACGGTGAACGTCACGCCTCATCGAGTAGGATGCAATACTTTAATAGTTAAGTTACTCGGGTTATAACGTCACAGAAACTCTTACAAAGGGTTGCTGTGATGTTATAATATATCACTAATTTCTTTACCCGGTTATTAGCATATTCGGGAGATTTAACCGAGGGTCCTTTTTGATGCAAATTCTATCTTTTTGCTAAATGTGCACGTGCATATGAAACTTGGAAGCAATGCCAGTGAATAATGAGAACGCTCACTTGTAAACACAAAATCTGGGGGGGACATTGGTTATATTTGAGGCCCTATTTAAGGTGGCTCCGTAATTAATACTAGAGCATTTTGCTGTGACAAATTTTCCGTCATAACTTCATGGTTTTTAACGCGATGACTGCGAAACTTTACAAAAAACAACAGATATCATTCGGCAATAATACGAAATATTCCGATTTCATTGATGGTAAATATTTCTTGAGAAATTAGCGCTTAAAAGGACCCTACTGTTCAAAGAATATCGCGTCTAGTAAAAAATTGTGCTGATATTTTTTACTGAAATTTCTGGTATCGGCTTTCATTGATATAATAAATATGCCAGAGGAATTTCAAAAAAATCGTTGGAGCAGAAGTCCGTGACTAAAAGTGGCTCAAAATTCAGCTGTGAAATTGTTTTGGAATTTCAAAAATAAATTACTATCAGGGAGAAGGTGCCACCAGTTTGAATTTTCGGGACAAGTAAATTCAACGTTTACTAATTCTTGAAACAAAAGCCGATTGCCTATCGTGCTATTCTTTAAAAAGTACTTTTTAGTTTTAGAAGCACTATAAATCTATAAATTGCTCCAAACCTTGCTCTGAAGTGGAATAACTTGTTCTTCGACAGTTTTAAAATATCCCTTGGCAGTTTTGGCTCAAACTCCTGCTGCATACATTTTCATGTATTGCAATGCAATTTCAACGACTTTTACTGCTGTTCGTTGCTTCCAACTCAGGAAAAAAGTATTGAGATTGGACGCTACCTCGTATCAGAGGTCAGATAGAACTCTCCAGCAACTTTGTTTATGACTACAAAATGAGCACGAGCGGCAGTTCTGCGAGGAATTCGCACCTCACCCAGGGGGGACGAACGACAATGATGACCATGCCTGTGAACCGAATAACATCACAGTGCAAAATAAAATTATCGCAAAAATACTGCCCGTGAATAAATTTACAACTTGTCACTCCTTCCTTCAATGAATGGGTATTTTTTTCCTTGATTATTATGTTTTGCTCTGCAATACATGTTTATACAGATCGGTTCACAGACATGGGCATCATTGTCATTCGTCCCCCCTGGCTGAGGTGCGAATTCCTCGCAGAGCTGCCGCTCGTGCTTATTTTCTGGTCATAAACAAAGGTGCTGGACAGTTCTATCTGAGCTTCGATTCAAGGTAGCTTACAATCCCAATACCTTTTTCCTGAATTGGAAACAACGTACAGCAGGAAAAGCCGTTGAGGATGCATTGCAATACATCAAAATGTATGTAGCAGGAGTTTGAACCAAAACTGCCAAGGGATATTTTAAAAATGTCGAGGAACAAGTCATTCGACGTCAAAGCAAAGTTTGGAGCGATTTATAGTGCTTCTAAAACTGAAAAGTACCTTTTAAAGAATAGCACGATAGGCAATCGGCTTCTGTGTTCAGAATTAGCAATCACTGAATTTACTTGTCCTGAAAATTCAAACTGGTGTCTCCTTCTTCCTGATAGTAATTTATTTTTGAAATTCCAAAACAATTTCACAGCTGAATTTTGAGCCACTTTTAGTTACGGACTTCTGCTCCAACGATTTTTCTGAAATTCTTCTGGCATATTTATTATATCAATTAAAGTCGATACCAGAAATTTCAGTAAAAAATATCAGTACAATTTTTTACTAGACGCGATTTTCTTTGAAGAGTAGGGTCCTTTTAAGCGCTAATTTCTCAAGAAATATTTACCATCAATGAAATCGGAATATTTCGTTTTATTGCGGAATGATATCTGTTGTTTTTTGTAAAGTTTCGCAGCCATCGCGTTAAAATCGAAAAAGTTACGACGGAAAATTTGTCACAGCAAAATGCTCTAGTATTAATTACGGAGCCACCTTAAAAACCTTCTCTGTTTTCAATGTTCTTAAAACTTGAGGGGTATATTTATAGACGATTGATCTCGGGATTGTCAAATTTATAAAAAAATTTATCGAGCGGTTTTTTGAAAAATGCGAAATTTGTAGGCATAGACCAAATTACGTTAAAAAACTGTAACAAAAGCAGCTGAATGCAAGTCACTAAAATTCTTCTTACTCGCGATCGCCCGGAGCAATTCTCCTCTTTTTTTAGTACGCAGTTTTCAATGGAATCAAACCACTATGAGATGAAGCCGCGTTTCCAAAGCTTATCATTTTCTTTAAAAATTAGCTAATTGTGTAGATAGCATGCTATTTCACTGTTTTTATGATGCTTAAAACTTCGTTTCAAAATATCTCGAAAACGCTCTCATAGAATTTGTTCAAACTTTGCCATAATTGAGGCAATTATGGCAGGTACAAACTCCCTTAATCGATTTCTTAAAAAAAACTCCTGGTACAGAGAAACAAAAAGATAAGTGAAAACCGTAATGGTGTCGTTACGTTGCCATGGCGACTCTGATTGCAATAAAACCCAGATCATAAGAAATTTTCCTCTTCATATAAAACAGCTGTGGTAATCTTTTTTTCCATATCTTTACTCATGGCGACGTAGTTAATGTTCAAACTTGGGAGGTATCCCCCCAAAAAAATCCAGTCGAGCCACCTTAAGTTTGCCTATAAGACAACTAAATTTTGCGCAAAATGGCTTGTGCGTAATTTCGGACAAAAACACGAACTTCTATATCTCGAAAAATTTGCTGCGTTAAGTCGGGATTTCAAATTCTTTATGCAGTAGATCAGTTTAGTTCACTATTTTCAAAAGACAAATTAAAGCAAGGGGCACACATACACAAAACCTATGATCCACCTTCCCCGCGCATGTCTTGGGAGAACTGCCGTGCGGTTCCCAGCCAACAGCTCCCACATGTGTTGTGTGGAGCTGGCGCTTGATAGATTGCTTTGCACGTACCTCGTAAGTAAGGGGTGTTAAAGACGCATATTTTCCCGTTGATTAAAGCGACGGCTTTGCCACGCTAGTGGACCTCAATAAAGGCGAAACAGCTGTCTGTTGCCACCACTGTCCACGTAATACGGTTGTGCGAATGCGTGAGGTACTGGCCCGGCCGTGGGTTGGTGTATCACTATGTGTGCCCCTCGCTGTAAGCTCAATCTATTTTTCATCAGTTACTGTATTTCATGACATTTCTTAAACAGACTCCAAAGCTCGCGCGTGTAGGTAAAAACTTTTCTCGTTGGCACTTAGCGATAGCTAGAACTAGTAAGAATATATTTTACAAGAATATCGAGGCTGAAATTTGCGAAATTTTAAGAATGTTTTAAGAATAAAGCCCAGGCCGAAATTTTCAAAGGATATAATTTTGTATGTTGAAACTTGTAAATACAATACAGTTAAATATTTTAAAACTTATTCCTTTCTCTAAAGGGCAAAACAAGCCAACAACACGAAAAAACCCTGCACTAACTATAAGCGATACCCCAACATACTCTAAAGAGGAAATGTCATAAGGTACAATTTAAGAATAATACAAGAATATTTTCAGCCTTAAATCGGCAGAAGAATAAGAATGCGATTGTCCAGCCTGGGCCGGAAAGAACAACATCCTTATTGAAAAAAAACTGTAATGCGTTTTCTGTGTACATGTAAGAGGTCCAAATTGGGGCGACGGGCGAACAAAGTTTGTGCATTTTTTTTTTAACTGGCCCCATAGGCTTGAATGTATTATCAACACTTACAAATAACAGCTAAAGGACTGTATAACAATTTGCCTGACAATTTTTAATGACTTGTAATACCATGTACATGTGCCAGTAGATCCTTCCACATTTTTTTTTTCAACTTTTGAATGGGACCAGTTAGCGAAGATCTGTCAACGCGACTGGAAAGAACCTTTAAATCAGTAAAGTGGCCAAGCTTGAAAGTGATTTATTGAAAACTAACGAAGATATGCATGTAGCTCCTCCAAGTTGCCAAATTAAACAGATGTTTGTACCACAATGAAAATTAATGTCTGTAGAATTTCTCAAATTTTTAGAGCAATATCTTCCCTCACTTCGGACGTATCACATTTAAACTTGGTATTAGAACCTTAAGCTTACAATAAGGCCCACTTTTCAGCAGTGTTATTGGATATTTGCTTACCGCTCCTTATCACAAGTTAAAAAGAAAAATGTGAGGGTGCCACTGAAAATTAAAAGGATTTTTTTCAGCCCTACCGACCATAGTCTTATTCAGTCTCTTCTGTGGCCATTAGTTTGAGCTCAATTTAAGTCGAAACAGCCAGCCCACAGCCTTGCCCCCTATGCTAGGACTCACGTCAACCTGTGGGTCCAAATTAGCCCTACAATGTAGGTAATTGGACTGTATTGGCCCTAATTAAGGGAGCTAATTCAGACCCAAAAAGTAGGAATGTACTGCACGCACCAACAAGGCCCTGCCTTCAAGGCTAAAACTCATCTTTCTGATTTACAGTAGGTTTTTGAGAAAAATAAATGCTCACCATTTCTGACAAGGTAACCAGATACTATAGCTGCGTCCTTTCTACTCCCAGTAAGATCAGCTCCATTATGGAATGAATCGCAAGAGGTAAACTCTTCTAACATACGCAGTTGAATGGCCACTGGCCTGGAATCTTTCAGTGATGACTCTAATGAACTGTGATTAAATTAAAAGTTTAAAAGATTAAAATTGTATTAATTCCATCATTGTTGTTTTGTCTTGTTTTTTTTTTTCGTATCAGCTTCAGCTTTCCTTTCTTCCTACTCATGACCATTAGCCGCTATTTTACAAGGTTCTGCGATTCACAAAATTATTTCTAGTAATTAATAACAAGTGAAGATCTAGTTATCGTCTCAAATGTGGATTTGCAAAACAGTCCGGGAAACATGCATGAAATCTGACGACTAGAGGAATACTTTTTCATGTGTGTAAAAATATTATTTTTACAAACATCAACCTTGAAATGTGTACACTGAATTTGGATATTCACCTACATGTATATCTAATTCAACTTGTTCAATTCATTCACCTCTCGAAATTAAGATTCAATTAAATTAGCTCATCTCTCATTAAAAGATGAAGATTTTAAAATTGTACTTCTTACTTATTTTACAACATGTAATGTATACATACAGTACCTGCTACAGGTCAGTAGAAGGCATTTGATTTGATGTAACCAACTGGAACGGTCTTCAGATTGTAACCCCTGATTTACAATGCTACGATTCTCCAGAAGAAACTGGCACATACAAATCTGCAAAAATAAATATTTTTTATTATATTCAACAAAAACATAACGCAAGGTAATTATTAAGCTAGAATGTCACCAGTCTCATATTTTCTTCAAGTCTGGGAAATGAGATGGAAGAAAAATATTGTAACTGTATGTGTTTTGTGAATTGCAAAATAATGATTTTTTGTCCTTGCAAGGTCATATGTCTAGCCTCGGACAAGGCTACAGCAATGCAGAAAAAAGGCAAAAACTGGATTTTATTGGTCATCAAGTGCCAATTTTAGTCCGAGATCACATTGTCTGATGACTTAAGGACTGGAAATAAGTGCTGTCCACTAGTATGGGATAACTGCACTGTCAGTAGATTTTCTTGCTGGGCAAAACTCTTGACACTCATTTGCCAAATGGGCAAGGGTTTCTAGGCAAGTTATCCTCTCACTATGTGTGTAAATCATCAAATTAAAAACCAATAAGAGGTGGCTCTGGGTAAACAAGATGCATGAGTTGTTTGCCTAAAGGATGTGCTGTAATTCAAGTTGTTGGTTTTGTTTTAGCCTTCGACCAATCATTATATATGCAGCTCTGCATTACATGCACACATTGGTGACAAAAAACAGTGCCTGGCACAGTAAATAATGACACACCCTTACCAATCGCTGATTGTCTCTTGAGTGACAGTAAAATAAATGAAGCCTTTGTAAAAGAATTTGCACATTAAGTGCAGTATGGAAGACTTTGGAGTTTTTCACTGAATTCATTGTCTCATCAAAGGCACTTCTATGAAACTCATACTGAAAATAAAAGAGTAAAACATGGTAACATAATAATATACAAATGTAACTTGCAAAAGTTTTTGTCCTAAATGTTTGTCAAATTATGTCAAGAGAAAACAGCCAACATTTCTCAACACAACCACTGGTTTTTCCACAAAATGACGTCTAAACACAAACAATATAAATTCCATACTGTTGGCGCATCAGACCCAAAACTTAGGCATGTCTGTATCTGCAATAACGCTTGCCTATCAGCAATGTACTGCCACATGTACAACAATATTCCAGATTATTATAAAAGAGAAGCAAAACATTCCTATGCTCATAGGATAGAAAAAATAAATGTAAACAAGTTACACAGTCAGAACTCTAGAAGAAAGTTGTCTGCATGACTGTGTTGTTATTTTACAACCAAGAAAAATACCTGTTGGTGTCGTGTCCATTCTCCACGCAGAAAAGACTGTATTCTGAGAGCACTGGCATTTTGCCTACGCAATTCCTATGTTTAGAAAAAGAAGGGAAGATAATATTCACTGAGAAATTTAAGTACTGCACACATGTACAATGACAGTACATCTTCCATAATCATTATGGTCAGGTGTCTTTTCAGGTATGCTGTAATAAATTGGCAGATTTGGATTGTGAAAGAAAGTAAGGGGGGTTGTTAAGCCAACAAAGTATCTGGGCACCTTGGCCCTGAAACATGTAACTCTCACATGTTTGCTTTGTTCGATGCTCGTGATTATTCATTTTCGAAAGTACCATATTTGGAACGAGAAGAAAAGATAACTGGCCAATCAAACTTCGTAAACAAGGTGACGTAATTTTACTTCAGGTTCCCGCCCGCTTAAAAAAATGGCTGACAAACGGGGGAAAAACTCCCGAAAGCCGAAAAAGCTTTCAAAGGTTGAAAACAGGAATCTTACCGAAACACTAATCAGGATATTATTGCCTTACCACCCGGGCCAGATGTAACATTATGAAACCCATTGACGTCCTCACAACTACTTGAAGTTGTCACTTCAAAAAACGATGCCTCGTTGATCCTCTATGCAGCAAATAGGCTTTTGAAATTCTTATATTAAAAGTCTAGAATAAACAGTAAAAAATATTTTCGAATAAAATTCATTAGCTGCGTACCGGAAGGTGTCCAAAACCTAAACCTGACACCTTCGCAAAAAGTGATGCGTGTAACGAATGTGAGAAGCATTTAAGCTTAGTAAGGTGGCTCGATACAGTTTTTCAAGGCCAATACCTTCCAAGTTTGAGCATAAACTACGTCGCCATAAACAAAGTTTTGGAAAAATTGCCACCACAGTTGTATTGGATGAAGAAGAAAATCTTTTATGATCAGGGTTGCAATGACATCGGAGTTGTCATAGCAACGAAATAACACTATTACGTATTTTACTAACAGAAGTATTTCTCGGCACTGGGAACTGTTCTTCCAAAATCATTAACGGGAGCTGTTCGTGAAGTTTAAGCGAAATCTGTAAGAGCGTTATCGAGATATTTTGGGATAAAGATTTTGTGGTTGGAAATATGGTAAAAAATTGGTAATCTTGATGTTCGGCTGTTATCTGTAGAAAATGAAGAGCTTTTGACATGCAGTTTCACCTCATAGTAGTTTCAATATTTTTAAAAACGTGTGTGAAAGACCGTGGAGATAGCTCCAGCCGATTGCTAGAAAGAAGGATTTGATTAGTATGTATCAACGCGCTTTTGTTAGAGGTTATTAAACATTTTGGTGTACTGTAACAAATTAGCAAATAATTTTTAAACCCCTTGATAGATTTTTAAAAAAAATTAATATTCTTGAGATTAACCTTCATTTTATATGACCTTTTAGGTTCAAGATTATTGATATATTGTAAGGCAGTAAACTAAGGGCTACAATTCGCCAATATTTTGGCAGAAATTTTGTGTTTACAAATGTGAGCCTCTCATTATATTCAGGGTATTGTCTCCAAGTTTCGTATTTTCGCGCATAACAATAGCTAGCATTTTTGCATATGTCAAATGCATTGTTAGTTACTGTTGTTCACGTGAAAATGAAACTTGGAGACAATGCCTTGAATAATGAGAGGCTTTCACTTGTAATAACGAAACTTCCGATTAAAAAGTAATGAATTGTAGCCCTTATTTTACTGCCTTACAATGTATCAATAATCTTGAAACTAAGGACCTGTTTACATGGAGGTGGGGGACCCCAGGTAGGTGAGGTAACCCGCTTAGGTGAGGTAACCCCCCTGTCCATACAATCTCTCATTTTAGTGTGACCACGTTTACATGTTAGGTGGGGTAACCCGCCACATTTTACCTCACCTACCTGGGGTCCCCCACCTTCACGTAAACAGGCCCTAAAAGGTCATATAAAAGAAAGGTTAATCTCAATAATCTTAAATTTTAAAAAAAACCTGTCGAGCAGTTTAAAAATTATTCGCTAATTTTTTAAAGAAGACCAAAATGTTTACAAAACCGCTAACAAGAGCGCTTTTACGTAACCTCGTATTTGATAGTTATGGTAACCAAGATATGAAGCGATGGATCATCAGGCTCGCATGCTTAAGTTTTTCTATATACAGCTCTGGACGCCACTAATAAAACCCTTCTTTCTAGCAATCGGCTGGAGCTATCTCCATGATCTTTCACGCACATTTTTAAAAAGATTGAAACTACTATGAGGTGTAATTGCATGTAAAAAACGCTTCATTTTCTACAGATAACAGCCAAACAACAATATTGTCCATTTTTTACTGTGTTTCTAACCGTAAAAACTTCATCCCAAAATATCTCGATAACGCTCTTACAGATTTTGCTTAAACTTCACGAACATGGAGGCCGCTATTGATGGAAAAAGCTCCCGTGAACGATTTTGGAAGAACAGTTCTCAGTGCCGAGATATACTGCTGCAAATAAAATAGGTAATAGCATCATTTCGTTGCTATGACAACTCCAATGCTGTTGCAACCCTGATCATAACAATTTTCATCTTTATCTAATACAACTGTGGTGGCAATTTTTCCAAAACTTTGTTTATGGCGACGTAGATTATGCTCAAACTTGGGAGGTATTGGCCCTGAAAAACTGTATCGAGCCACCTTAAAATTCAGCTTGGATGTTGTAGTCACCATCATGTTTTGAGCTAATTTTATGAATGAACAAACTCAAAGCAATAGACAGAGAAACCGTTTCTTTAAAATTTTTATTCAAAGTCCAAAAAGTTAATCCTTTAAAGCCATTCGGAAAATACTATCTGGATCGTTGATACGTTCACGCAAGTGAAATCCGCTGAGCACATGGCAAAATTCAACACAAAATCCATCTTAAATCGGGGCACATTTTGCAATGTTTCTCTTAACCGCCGAAGAGAAAAATTTATAAAACGTCTATGAAACATTTAAAAATACATAAATTCCCTTTCAAAAACGTAATTGTCTTGGCCATAGAGTGCAAAATGTACCTGAAAAACTTCACTGCCTTGGTTGCATTTCAAAACAGACCATGCGCTCCGCCGTGACGAAAACAAGGTTGAATTCCTCGAAGGAGGATTTCATAATGAAAGGCTTCCCTTCCTCCATAAAAAGAAAGCTGAGCATTCTTTGGATCTTTCTCTTTCCATTTTTTGTCTTTTAACGGTGTATTTTAAATTTTGAAATGCAGAATTCTCGTTTTAAGACATCTGCATGGTGATCGCACGGCAGCCAATTGTTGAAAATGTATATCTGTCACTAAGGTTTCCAAATATGGTAACTGTGAACATTCACGACTGAGTTCCTCGCGAGAGTGAACAACAACCATGTGATGTGTATGTGTGACTGTCACGTGAGACTTTTGAACCAATAAGAAAAGCGTAAAATGAACTTTTCCCTAACAATGCATCTTGCTTTTGATCAGGGGGGGCTGGCAGCGAGGCCTAGAACCGAGTTAAGAAATTTGGCCGAGTGAGACTGAGTACCATTTTCCTTCAAAACAAATATGGCGGAGAATGCAGACATGGAGGGACGATGAGTTTTTGCTGGGTTTTGAGTTTTCCCTTGTCCAAAGTCATCAAGAAAAGGTTTTCAAGAACATTTTGTATGGAATTTTTGGACATCAGGACGTGTGATGTGTGAACAGTTGATAGGTGACTACACTTATCGTGATTCGGCATCTCGGCAAGTTCAGTTATTTAAGAGCTTCGTGAATTTTCAAGCAACCAGCCTAGTATCCATCTCTTATATTTTTCAACCTACAGTGGTATTAAGAACTCTCTTCCTTATCCTAAACATATGCTACGAGCTTACTATATTAGTATGAATCTTGCAACAGTCATATGGGAATGTTCATTAAACCAATTTTCTACTTCTACTACTTTTTAATATCGCGAAGAATTAATTTTGGACCTTTCACTTGAAAATATAAACTCTACTACATACGTATTGGAGGGCTGGCCCTTCTTTTAGTCTTGTGGGTCTTCTAAACAGAAACACATGGTCAAAAGGTCGGAAATCGAGGAACATATTCACTGGTCTCGTTCTTCGTTCTTAGCGTAGTAAACCGCATGTAATGACAAACGCAAAACCAGAAGAAAGGAAAACGTAAGCTCCACATTACCGCGGAAAAAAAATTGGTTACAGCAAAGAAAGCAGTGACCAACAGGACTAAAATTAGTAAAGCGAGTTCACTTCACACTGTTGTTTAATCGCTGCGAAGATGAGCTTCTTGTTGTTTTTCCCAGCCCGTACCATGCATGCTCGCTACGGTTCTCGAATGATTGACAGATTTCTTCCGTGGCCGGCGTTGAAATGGGAAGGGGAAGGGGGAATTTGGGCGCGCGCGAGGGGGAAAGGAAAGGAACGCCGTATCTTTCCTTTTCCCCCTCGAGCGCCCAAATTCCCCCTTCCCCTTCCCCTTTCAACGCCAGCCACGCAGGCTAAAAAGCGGCAAGATCAGAGCCCGCTGCCAGCCCCCCCCGCCCCCCTGCTTTTGAGAAGCTGCGCCAGCCGCGTTTCATACCTACACGGTGGACCTACACGGTAAACCATGTGGTTTTTGAGACAAAGCCATGAATTGCCAAGTTGTTCATATAAAGCACGTTTGCAAGTCAGGTTCGACGGCAATAACTCAGCTGGATTACTGCGGAAAGGTAAGTTTTCCGTTTTTCGGGCCGCCCGTTCTTCTAATAACTCAAGCGAATGCATAGAAAAGCCAAGCAAACTCAAACCTAACCCTTATTTTCAGTCTGTAGTAAGGTTTTTATTAGTTTATAACACTGCTGAGGTTTCAGTTTTTAAAATGGTGGTGAGTTTGGGAATTATTTGAGATTTTCGATTTCAAAAGGGCGGGCAAAGCACGCAGATTCAGTTTCGCTGCCGTCGTCGTCCTGTTACGCTCTATCCTTTCCCGCATTCGTTAGCCCGGCGCGTTAGCCCAGGGACAGAATAAAAACTTATTAAAACCTTACTACAACTGAAAAGGTTTTAAGCTGTGGTCATGCTTTGCCGATTTTGCTCGATTTTTCTGTGCATTTGCTCTTACTTTGCGTTCGAAGCTTCATGGTGGCCGATATTATTTATATGCGTGTTGGTCATGTTTTCGGAGCGTGTTAATCGGCAGAAAAGATACGATTTTTGAACTTTAAAAAAATTAAGCATCGCGTTTGCGGCAAATGTGAGCAATTTTCCATTTACTTATCGTTTATGTTCAAAATCGTAACATTTACGGGCGAGTTTGGGAATTATTTGAGATTTTCGATTTCAAAAGTAGCTAATAAAAGTCTGCGAGCAAAGAAGGAAAACTCATTTATTTGGCGTCATTTTCACTGCCGTCGTCGTCGTGTTGCTGAAGCCCCCTATTAGGCGCCGAACACGGGGAAATAGCCCAGTGACAGAATTAAAACTCATTAAAACCTTACTACAGACTGAAAATGAGGGTAGCTAGGTTAGGTTTGGAGCAGTGGTCATGCTTTGCCGATTTTGTTCGATTTTTCTGTGTGCATTCGACGAACAGGCGTTGTGCGTCACGACCCACAAAGGTTCATGGGTAAAACTGTTACTGTGCCTCATTTCAATCGCGTCACGGTCGAGTTCGCGTCTCGTAAGAGAGATGAATCAAACCGAGGGATCAAAACGCTGGTTCCTTCTCTGAAAACATTACGGAAGAGAGCGATTTGGAGAATTTCCAAGATCTCATAGTGGCCTTAGATGCTTGCTATTGGCTTCACAAGACAATTTCAATAAGTTTATCGCGATTCGGAGACGATCGTGCGTTCTAGCCGACTTTGGGCGGCGACTAATTTCCTGCTTCTCATAAGATTTTATGTACTGTTTGGTTTATATGTATATTTTTATCTCATAGTGAAAGAGATCTGTAGTTCATACCTGGATTTGCTTAAATAAAAAAAATTCGTCCATAAGAAGTGTTTATATATTTGATGGAGTTTATTACCGGCCAAGGAAGGGGAGCGCGAGTAAACAGCAAGGTGAGAAATCGTCTCTCATAACATTTTTATTTTCATCGACAAGTTTATATTATTTTGAAAACAGTGCCCGTTTGAAATCCTTATGCGCAAATAAATCTTCTATCAGGCAAGTGGAAAACAGACCGAAAGAGCCGAACAGCTACAGCACAATCAGAATTTCACCGAAGCTACAGCCGTAGAAATAAACCACGATCTTGTCTGTGCGTTCATTGAGGTGAGCGCAGCATATCGATTTTGTTATAAAGTTAAACCTAACCTCACAGTTTTAAAATCCTGTATGATGTTGTCTGGATCTTTGATAATGGTTTTGTGTTTTGGTAGAGATTTATAACAATTATTTACATAAAGACAAATTATTTTAAAGTCACGCTTTCAGTTTCCGCACTGGGTTATGAAAAATGTTTGTTTCCAAAGGTTGTTACAATATTCAAACGTATTTACCTTTTCTAGTTTAAAATAGAAAAAAAAACTCTTCCTGGATTTGGCGTTACTTGCTTCACGTCGGCTTCTGCTTTGGGCATGTTTTCTCAGCCCGTTTCCCAGGAGTTGTGCCACTTGGCTGAGACGATGTCTTAATTCCAAGACACTTTCAACGGCTTATAACGAGAAAACTAACAGGGGTAGACCCAGGTAGAACCCAAAATTTTCAAAGAAGAAAGGTTGAAGTAACAAGATAGCCATAATAATTTGATAAAACCGCTAACAGTAACCAGTAATGAATCCAAGAAGAACGGCAAAAACAACACTCAGATCATCATGGCGGCCTGCACATAGACTGCAAAACAGTCCTGTTTTTGCGTGATGCGCGAGCAGTCAAACAAAAGGTCTGGAATGAGGCTGAAAACAGAGAGCAAGACCTGGGGAGAGACACTAAACACATGGACTGTCCGTTTTGCATACGTTATTTTCTTTCGAATTACCTGCTTCTCTCAGCCACAGGCAATTCGCGTTGGCTAAACTTCAATGCAAGTTGTCAACAAGCTGTCAACTAATGTTTTAATGTCATAAAATTGCCGAACTGTGTTTTGAAATTCTACAATTTATCCGAAGTGCTCGGCTCTTTCAGCTTACTCCCCCTTCGAGGAGTGGGCACAGCCTTTGCTGGCGTACTGCCACTTCCAATCATTTTTTATCCTCCACTTTATATACTACATTTTACAGAGGAGCAATGCTAAAATTAGAATTACTGGATACAGCGTTAAGGTTCGAAGCCAAGTGCAGACAATAACATGCGCTATTCTCCCAAGATATCAATTACCGAGTGTATCAAATTCGCAAAGAGGGTGGAGTTGTAAACAGATTTTTTGACAGCTCGACGACATTTTTGAACCCCCTGGTCGGAACGAACTCATTGTATGGAAAACGGACAGTCGTTTTTTTCTCTCTTGCCTCACACGCCCTTCAGGCGTGTGAGGCTCGCGCTTCGCACGCGCAAGATTCTTACGGCATGCTTTACCGATTTCTTTACTGATTTTGAGAAAAAAACCGACTGTTTTGCAGTCTAGCCTGCACATGACTGAGCAATTCAAACTTGTCACAAACGCTCAAGAAAGCAAAATATTTAAAAGTAATGCAAGGGCTATCAAGATAAAGTGTTCCAACAACTTTCCACGGCAGTATGGTGTCAAAATTACCAATATAAGCTTGGAATAAACCGAAAATTTCACCACATATACCTCTGAAAACGGCTCTCTCCAAGCGCGAAAGTCACTCTACACATGACGCATTCTGATTGGTCGAATCTCATGACGCACACTGCCTGGTGGCCAAAGCTATTTATATGTGTGCTGGTCATGTTTTTGAAAGTGTGTTTATCGGCAGAAAAGATACGATTTTTGAACTTTAAAAAAATTAAGCATCACATTTACGGCAAACGTGAGCAAGTTTTCCATTTACTTATTGTTTACTGTTCAAATTGTAACATTTACGGGTGAGTTTAAGAATTATTTGAGATTTTCGATTTCAAAAGTCTGCTGACAAAGAACGCAAATTCATTTATTTAGCGACATTTTCACTGCCATCGTCATTGTGTTGCTTAAGCTCCCCATTAGCCACCAAACACGGGAAAATAGCCCAGTGACAGTATTAAAACTCACTAAAACCTTACTACAGACTGAAAATGAGGGTAGGTTAGGTTTTGAGCTGTGGTCATGCTTTGCCGATTTTATTCGATTTTTCTGTGCATTTGAGGCTTTACCGTGGCCGAAGCTATTTATATGCATGTTGGTCATGTTTTTGAAGTGTGTTTATCAGCAAAAAAAGATACGATTTTTGAACATTAAAAAAATTAAGCATTGCGTTTACGGCAAACGTGAGCAAGTTTTCCATTTACTTATTATTTACAGTTCAAAATCATAACATTTATGGGCGAGTTTGGGAATTATTTGAGATTTTCGATTTCAGAAGTCTGCAGGCAAAGAATACAAATTCATATTTTTAGCGACATTTTCACTGCCGTCGTCTTCATGTTGCTGAAGGTTCCTGTTAGCTGCTGAACACAGGAAAATAGCCCAGTGACAGAATTAAAACTCATTAAAACCTTACTTTTACTTACTCTGTGCATTCACTCTTAATTTGCGTTCAAAGCTTTAAGATGGAATCCATCAGGAAATTGAGTAATTTTGATTTTCAGTGGACAAAAATCTTGTACCAGAATAATTGCCAACAAGGAAGCCGAGGGAAGACGGTCGGCTTGCAAGGCGGCCAGCTTAAGGTGGCCCGAACCTATTGATCTGTGTGTTGATTATGTTTTGATTTGCGTTTTTTTAGGGTGAAAGATTCAACTGATTTCTATGATTTTTGGCATCCTTAATAAACAATAATGGAACTTCAAGAAAATGTTATTTACAGGTAGCACTTTAACAAGAACAATTTTAAGTGAGTGTTGCGAGTTGGTGGCCTTAAATTTCTCTTCAAAACGGGAACCTGCGACGCTAAAAACTCTTGACAGTTTTTTGTAGATGCTATATTTTTCTTTGTTAAGATTTGTTTCCAAAGGAGAGGAACAAATACAACGTAAGTTTGATGAATAGAAGTTCTTTAATATTACGGTGCACTCAGCACAAAGTTGTTCTTCTTGTAGTGCTAACTATGTTGGCCGTAGGTTTCTGATTACTCTGTTTCTTGCAATAAAGCTTTAGGTAGGAATATCCTTTCAGATAGGAGATAGTCTGTCAGCACTCTACCTCTATTCGTGCGTCAACTTTCACAAATGTGTTAGCGTAGCATTTTAAGGTTAAATTTGACCAGCATTTTGTGCAGCGAGTTCTACGGTCACAATTGCCTTCAAACTTGCAGATGTAAAACTAGAGAGCTCTGAGGCTTATTTGCTGAAGTCAGGGAAAAATCTGTCATGGGATTTCAAAGTTAAGCTATTTACATTTTTTGTAAAAATGCGGTTTTAAATATATGCCGATATCTCAAAGGTTTTTATATCAACAAGAAAAAAATAACATTTTCTTTAAGCTTCATCATTATTTATTGGTTATACTAAAAATCATAGAAATCAGTTGAATTGTTCATTCTGAAAAAGGCAAATCTAAACCATAACCAACACGCATATAAATAGGTTCGGGCCATGTTAATGCCACATGAAGTATTGCAGCAGGCAGGAAAATTCTTGATCGTGTTGTGAAATGTGTAATGTAAGGTGTAGATTCCCTGGGGATTTTAGTGGTGTTAGATTTCACATGTAGTTTGACGTGACTTTTGATGACCTTTGTTGTAAACAAACGAACCTTCAAAGTTCGGACGTTGTTCTCTGTCACACTACTGTGCTTGTACAAACTACAACTTGCTATTTCAAGTTCGCGCTAACCTATAAATGTTATTTTCCTTTCACTGTTTGAAACTCGACAAGTTTAAGGTTCAAAAATATCTAAGCAGAAGAATAAGAGTGATTTTAAGGCCAAGAGCATGGCAGAAATGTAGGAACGTGTGAGATGTAATTCTGTGGAATTTGACATTCATTTTCTTGGGCTCCCATAAGAAATTTTCTTTGGTGTTACTACAGATGATTTATTACATCTTTAGCCCTTGAAAAATGTAAGAAAGAACACAATATGCTTTAAATTATTCTGGTACAAGATTTTTGTCCATTGAAATTCAAAATTACTCAGTGTCCTGGTGGATTCCATCTTAAGTTGGCCGAAGCTATTTATATGCGTTTTGGTCATGTTTATGAATCGTCTTTACCAGCAGAAAAGACGCAATTTTTTAACTTTATAAAAATTAAGCATTGCGTTTACGGCAAACGTGAGCAAGTTTTCCATTAGCTTATCATTTACTGTTCAAAATCATAACATTTACACCATCATGCTGTTTTCTCCTTTTTGGGCAAGCGAAGAGAGCCACACGAGAACGTGCGAGCGAGCGGCGAAGCCGTGAGGTGCCGAGGGAAGGAGAGATGCAACGATCTCTTATAAATTTTCCTTTGTACTTCCCCCAGACGAAGGGAAATACCACTGGCTGAAAATTGACATTCCGGAAATCAAAGTTGACTGATGAGAGGCCTAGCTGGCCCGCCCTAAAGCTTCGTGGGAAATGTAGAAACACGATGCTCTTATCGCCAAAACCCCTGCTATGTCGACAATCGCTGATCTCACAACAAAAAAGAAGACCGGCAGAGGAAGAAAACCGCTCTCTCCTTCTGTGAGAGATAACTGTCATCTGTGTGTCAAATTGTGTGGTTTCAGAAAATATCCATACCACCCCCATGGAAGGGATCCGATTTTCCAGGGGGGAGTTGGGGGTCAATTTGCCTAACTTTCCAGTGGGGAGGGGGCTGCACCACAGGGAAATATTTCCAGAGGGTTCTCGTGACGCATAAGAGAGTAACAAAGAAACAACACAACAATTTATTTGCGAAGATATAAAACACGACGAGAGTGAGAGGTACGAAACATAAGGATATGAACTTAGCAAAGATACTTTGTCAGTTCCTTGGTGTGATCTCTCACTTTGCAGTGTCCCGGGGCTTCTGGGATGAAAACGAAAATTTATGACTGATCATTGCAAGCCCTCCTTTCTCTTCCCCACCCCCCGCTTTCGCATCTACTCTCGCGTGCCTCTCGCACGTCAACTTTTCTTGGTATCCCCAAATGGAGAGCTTAATATTGCTAGCAGGCTATGTTTTTATGTGCTCATTTCTCATTTTGATAATTTCTTAGCCTGTGAACAGGCCTTTAGTCGAGCGAGGTGGGGAGAGGGAAAAGCGAAAAGGCCTGTAGACAGACCTTTAGGGCCGCCGTTCCACGGCACCCGCTGTGCATCAGATCCTAATGCAAGCTCCTATTGGCGATAACACTGACTGTTGACAGGTCTGATTGACATCGGCTTTTCGGTCGGCACGTAGCACGCGATTTGATCACAGAGTGGCAATAACAAAACAGTCCAAAGACTATTACCACGGGGAGGAACTACGCGCTCCGGTCAAAAGACTCAAACTGTCTTTACAAAAACACTAAGCTGGAGTTTATAGTTACCGAAGCACAATGCAATTCTCCATAGCTGATGTAGCTTCGGTTTAAGCTGCATTTCAATCTTATAATTTTAGATCTGTAAATAACCATCCGCGATAATTTTTAAACACTGACGAGCTGGGCCCAGCGTCAGAATACAACATTGCAGAAAATCATTACATTCACGGACTAAAGAAAATCGCTTAGTTACTCAGATCGAGAAGGCACTTTGGAGAAAAGTAAGACCCTTATTCAGCCGCAAAAAAAGAAAATGCTCTTGCATCAGAGGGCAAATCCTGTCGACCAGAAAAAAAACCACAGTAAATCGATATGTGTGCCATGACCTCTCATTGTGAAACAAGCGGCTAAAATCACATTTGCTCAGTGAAAATGCAGAACCTTCCAGAGAATAATCTACCCCGCAGAGGAAAAAACTTATGGGAACAAGCAGCATTTTGGCATAAAGTAAAAGTCGTGTTGGCCTACCATGTAATTCTTGTCGGTGATCGAAGCGCTGCTGATCTCTTTGTACTTATCTTCGAAGCTTCACGTTCTGGAGAAGTCATGATAGTATCTGTACCTTCCGCATTCCAAGTTCGCTCATTGCAGCGGCTTGTTAAATTACAAACCGAACTAGCAAGACGAACGGCTTGTTTTAAATCCTCTTACCGGAGATCAACGACTTTTTGCAAAATCAACAATGAGGTTCATGCTCCATTTCACTCTGTTTTCAGAGGGAGCAAAACACCACTCATTTCCTGTTAATTTTCCCAGGAGTTACTCACGCGCGAAATTGATTGACCGATAACGATCTTACTGACAGATGATCGGCAGGATAATTACAAGAGGGCGGAATAGCGGCCTCAAATATTTGTCTACAGGCTCTCTCCCCCCCCTTTCCCTTCCCTTTCCTCGCTATTTTTCCCCAAACAGAGAGCCTGTTCACAGGCTAATAATTTCTCAACTTGAATCTCATGTTTGCCGTTTGCCTTAAACACAATGCTTAATCTCTCTATACATTTTCTCATATAAATAACTCTGAAATCCCACGACAGATTTTCCCCTGAATTCAGCAAGATAACCTTAGAGCTCTCTAGTTTTATATCTGCAAGTTTGGTGGCAATCATGACCTTAGAACTCGCTCCACAAAATGTTGGTCAAATTTAATGTTAAAACTAGCAGTAGCCATTAGCTAGAAAGTGCGGGCAAACATATGGGTTTACCTTGGAGATGCGATTGATGAAAACCACTTTCATAATTGTGTAGGTGAATCAGAGAAAGCCCTTTTAGTTCCAGTGTCAACAAAAGGAATCACTGACAGTAAACTATACTTGTTTTTAGTTCAACGATTTTATTCAAAGTTTCTTAGGTACAAATGGTGAGGAGCGCGAATGGTGCGAATGGTGCGAATGGTGAGGAGCAAGGAGAGAAGAGGGGGGCAGGGGGGGGGGTCTCATCATGAGTTCATGAACAACAATTTTACGTTTCGCGGGTCATGAAACAAATGTTTACGTTTTCATGCTTCTCAAAAGTAGAGGTCGTACAAAATGTCAAAAATGTTTTGTTAGTGCCATTTGTAAAACGAAGTGCTTCGATTATATTTTTGAAAGTTAACTAGAGTTTTACGAACCTTATGAAAAAACTGCGCGGCTATAAATTCCCTAGGGAAGCCAGCTGTAGGTGCGTCCGAGTGCACTGAAGTGTGAAGTCACATCCAAAGACTTGGAAGTGAGTTATGGTCATTTGGCCAAATTAACAATTTATTTTGCTTGATTGATTGATTGATTGATCTGCAATGTACATGTAAACAATCAAGGATTTTGGCAGTTCAGGTTTCATGGAACAGATCAGTTTTTCAGTAAATCACGATTCACGAACACCAAAAATGGTCGATGACAGTGTGACAAAAATAAGCTTGCCCCCCCACTCAGAGAAGGCTGTATTCGCAGGCAAAGATACAATGAAACAGTAAATGCATCACACAAATTAAGTAATCCTGACAGCACAAAGTCTTATTATTCAAATCTAATATTCAAGCCGTGTTCAAGGACCAAAGACCATTGATATCCAATAGAAAATAATGAAAACGCTTCAGTTTACAACTGGAGTTTAAAGCCTATTGAATCTTTAAGGTGACAAGTGACATAACATGCTTGGAAACATGTAAAAATATAAAAACCGTGCACTGGAGTGAAACCTGGATAAACCTAATTTACATGGATTTCTAGACTTTGCTAACACTCATATCTTGCTGAAAACTCGTCCTACACTAAACTGAGATCAGGCTCTACTTTCATTTTCCTGGGTAAATAGATTCCTGGCCAGCAAGGCAAATCGAAAAGTCTTACATTTAGTACAGTATCAATACAGTTTTTGTATACCTGCTAACATTTTTGTGAAGGTAAAGGTACAAACAGCGGAAGAGAGCTGACAAACTATCTCCTATGTGGAAGGGTGTTCTTACCCAAAACATTGTTGGAAGAAACTGAGCAATCAGACACTTATGGTGAACACAGTTTTTCACATGATTGTATCAGGTTACAAAACCTCTTTTTGCTCGTACAACAAAGTCTATAAAACATGATTAAATATTTAGTTTTACAAACTGTGGCTTGTGCAATGCACTGCAATGATCACCGTCTTTAAACACACAATGTGCAAAGCTGGAATGTCCAAAAATTACCATTTTTAATAGGAAATAGATTTTCATAGGTAAATAATCATTATCCCCATGTGGCATACTGCCCATGAGCATGTGAAAGTAAAGCCAGAGATCTTGAATATATTTTATTTTGCATAAGCGTTTCCATTGCATTGGATGGCTAGGTGTTCTCAAACTAGTGGGTTTATTTCACCTCAGAAGAAGAACCTTTGAAGCTAAAAACTGCCAAGAGGTTTCCACAGATATTTCATTTCAACGTGTGTGTAGCAGAAAGTTGATTGTATTAAAGTGCTAACTGTGTTTGCTGTAGTTGTATGACTGCGCATTTTCTTCCAACAATGCTTTGGGTAAGAACAACCTTTCAGACAGGAGATGCAGTAGTTTGTCAGCTCTTTTCCGCTATTTGTGGGTTTACTTTCACGAATGTGTTAGCCTATCATTTTAACATTAAATTTGACCAACATTTTGTGGAGCAAGTTCTATGGTCAAGATTGCCACCAAACTTGCAGATATAAAACTAGAGAGCTCTGAGGCTATCAGGGGTTTCAACAGCCGATGAAACACGTCTACATCTTTGTGCTTAGAGGTCGGCCACTTCTTCTAGAAAGAAGAAGTAACTAGTTTGAGTAACGTTGTAAACAAAAAATATATCATAAAATCTGAATGAAAATGTAATTATGATATGTTTTCATAAAGGCCCACTGCTTTCTTTCTGCTTTAGTCATGTGCACACTATATTTTAGTCATTTTTTCACAAGTTTCTTTATAGGTTTACACAGAATTTAAATTGAAATAAATTGAAAGCTACATTGGGCGCGATCCATTCAACCAAAATTCAGACCGGTCCGACCGGGAAAAGAGGACCACCTCAAAAGGTGGACCCATTTTTTCGAAACTTTTCCGGTTGGACCAAACCGATCCATTGAGTTTTTGGACCGAAATTTCCGGAAATTTTGGTTGAATGGATCGCGCCCATTGTCTTGAATGAAAAACACACCCTTTTGCCCTCAAATTTAGTCCCCAGAATGCTGTAAATCACATTTTAGGGCTTAAAATTTTCAAAATTTTTTGGGAAAGAATGTGCTTAGACCCCCTCCACCCTAGAAAAAGGGGACTAACGGCCCCTTGTTGATACAGTCAGTTAATCCGTTCAAATCTGCTGGCTACTTCAATTTTTATTGAAACCCCTGGGCTATTATGCTGAATGTACGGGAAAATCTGTCGTGGGATTTTGGAGTTATTTACATTTTTTTGTGAAAACAAGGTTTTCAATAGAGGCCGATATCTCAAACGCCTTTGTATCTACAAGAAAATCAATAATGCTTTCTTAAAGTTCAATCATTCTTCATTAAAGATACCAAAAATCATAGAAATTGGTTAAATCTTTCCTGCTGAAAAACGCCATTCAAAAACATGACCAACATGCGTAATTATAAATAGGTTTGGGCCACCTTAAAACTTCATAGATAAATCTTAAAGTTTTAGATGCACAGATATACGATTGATTGATTCCTTTTTGTTTACTGCAGGAATAACTGTACTCTTTGTTTTAAATCGTCAGTGGAATACTCTGAAAATTATTTGTTCTGGTGTTACTAGCCTATGGTGGACTTGTCAAGACCAATGTTAAATATAATAGGAGAAGAAATAACATACATTTGTAAGCTTCTGATATGCATGCACTGTCTACTACAAGTTAGAAACAATTAAGTTTTCAGTATTCATTTATAATGATTTGACTTACCATGCACGCAAGCACAACAGTTTCAAAAATAACATATTTAGCTCCAAGTTCAGCTTTTCTCTCTTTAATACAATTGAGTTAAGACTATTAAGAAGTCGACCCCTTTTTATCAGTAATGTGGGGTCAAATTTTGTCAGTCACTCTGAGGCAAACGTTATGAGCAACCCAGGCAAGTGAAAAGACAAAACTGTGTAACATTGATTAACTTTGTGAATATCTAGATTGAGTCCGGCAGCTGAAAAAAATTTACTTGGTTACATTCTGAAAATTTTTTTACCGGGTTTTTCAAAAACTAACGCAGTTAACCTGCCAGGCATGGCAACAGCCAATGGGAAATACAACACATGCACAAGAAAAAAAACATCTGTGGTGTTTACTTTCTGATTATTACAAATTATAAAAATAATCATAATTACCTCTCTTTTTAGCCTTTCTGCCCGAGTTCTTTGAATGAAGGATGTCAGTGGTTCCTAGCAGGATTTACAAGCATAATATTATAATGAAAAATAATGAAGGCATTTAAGGAATAACTTCCCTAAGCATCTCTTGATCTTATATCAATTTCTTCCTTCGTCTCAGCAGGAAACACTGGGCATTGCAAGGAGAATCTAGCAGTCCAATGTATTAAAAGAGGGTAAAATAAAGCTTTTTTTCCAAACAGTTCTCCCTTATTTTAGGTGTAATATTATGTACAGTTTTTGTGTTATGGATTTAAGGACTGGCACAGTTTGTTGGTGTGTAGCCTTCTGAATGAGAGGCCCCAACAGGGTGCAAAGAAAGTAGTGTGCGATAGCCCGGGGCTAGTGGATTTTGCTATCGGGCTAGTGAATTCTGTTATTAACTTGCCCGACGGGCAAGTGAAGTTTTTTGAGGAATTCAACTTACAAAAGAACTGTGAAATCAATCTGCTCATCAAAACGTTTTTGGGGCTAGTTGAGATGATGTTTGGGCTAGTAAATGTTAGCTTCAGCTTGCCCGAGTGGCAAGCTGTTAAAGTGACTTTCTTTGCACCCTGCCCCAAGTTCGATTTCCAGGTGTGACCTTGAATCCTTGTTTCCACTTCCTTTTTTTTTTTTTTTTGCTATATAGCTTTAGCTCTGAATGCTGTAACAAGCATGACCACAGATTTTGTTGATCTATGCACTCCATTCTTAGTGTAAGTCCAAACTAATGCTAGCTACGTTTGTGTTGCCCATGCATAATAGCAACCTGGAGGTTAGGATTGCAGGCTCCCCTGGTGCCCCCACCCCACAGTTATATTTTTCCCAAAAAAGTCAAAACATGCACCCATAAAAGTTGAAAATAAAAATTCACCTTCCAGAGCATTGAAACAATAATATCTCTGTAGCTTGGTGAAACATTTTCTGGTTTTACGATACAGACAGCAGTCCAATGGGTCCTCTGGACCCAAAACCTTCTGCTTTCCAGGTACAATGAGCATATATGTGAACTGAGGGGTGAAGAATTATATGAAAGTTGATCATCGCAGTTATAGACACAACTTTTGCAGTTGCGAAAAGAAAGCCTGAAAAAAATTCAGGCTTGTAAGGGATTCGAACCCTGGACCTCTGCAATTCTGGTGAAGCGCTCTTACCAATTGAGCTAACAAACCAACTGGTATGGTTCATTGTAAACCCATGAAAGGATGATGATGGAATCTTCATGCCCCTTGGTTACTAAAAGGCTTGCTTCGGCCCTGCCTAATATTACATCCCAATTGCTGGTCCTTCATCAAAAGCACATACAGCAATTCCCTTCCATGAGTGTCTCAATAAAAGTAAAGGATCAGTCTTAATATATATTATATAAATATATATATAAATATCGTTATATAAATTATAATTATTACGGGTTGCCTACTTTGGAAGACAGCGCAACACACCCTCTGCATGACTATTGTACGTTCTGGACCAATCTGACGATAAACCTGAGATTATTGTAGAAACTTTCTGTAGAAAACAGATTAACATAATCTCACCTTCTTACTAGCTCCACCCAGGGAAACAACTCTTCTCCTTTTACTAGTGAATTCTCCATCGCAAAAATACATCCCGGCTTAAAAAACGTGCGCATTTTAACCTAGCCTTGACAAATTGGTAACCAGGCGAACCAAGCTGATCACTGAGCCGTGAGTATGATTGTTTATGATTGGTCAATTTGGACTCTGGTACCCAGACTCTTGTTCTTTGCCCGCGACAGAAATCTCGTAAACAAACATGGCCGCCGAAGGGAAGGGTTCTATTTTTCTTTGCTTGATCACTTGTTCTAGAGTTTTATTTAAATTTAGCAGATGTAAAGCCGCCTTCAACTTTCGGAATAGCGCGAAAGAAACTAGCAGTGGGTGCTTTGAAGGCGGGAAGACGCGTTTTGGCACTGTTCTTCACTTTTGCCAGCAAGGGCGAGCGAGCAATGTTTTGTCCGTAACTAGCTTATGTTTCGTAGTAAGTGCAAGAATTGTGCCTCCACCCGCTCGAAGAGTAAATTTGTTGGGTGGGGGAAAATTCTCTCTGTAAAAAATGTTACAACAAAATGAAAAAGGGTCTATCCGTCGCCGAGGAGTCATGCCCTGAAGTGTCTATCACGGATGTGGCCGCTGTCCAACTTCTGGAGGTAAGATAAGCTCAATGTAAGAACTTAACCTTTTTACCTTCTATTTATGGCTGGTTACGAACTTACCGAAGGATTTTCTGATTCTTCGTTCTTTAATGTCGAGTAAACTGATGGCTCTTATTAAATACTAACAGAAAAAGAGCCACACGAAGTGCCTACATTGCCGGAGCAGCCAACGCTAATTACAAGCGTCACGTCAGAATGATGAGTTTCTCAAGGTTACTGGTAGGTTTACAAATTTTCTCGCAGATTGTATGTAGTCAGAAAAAACAACAAAACGAAACAGTACCAGAAACTACACTTTTTTTTCTATAAGAATATATTTATATTTTTATAAGAATATCGAGACTGAAATTTGCAAGATCTTAAGAATATGACAAGAATAAACCCAAGGCTGAAAAGGATATTATTTTGTGTGTTGAAAATCTGTTAATACAATACAATAAAATTATATGTTTGTAACTTAACCTTGAAGTTATTTCTTGCTCTTGATGGCAAAGCTAGCCACCAGGAAGAAACACAACGTACCATTGCCATTTAATGGCAATGGCACGTTGTGTTTCTTCCTGGTGGCTAAGCTTTGCCATCAAGAGCAAGAAATAACTGGCAAGGTTAAGTTACAAACATAACTGCAATTTTATACCCCAGTACATGTACATTCTAGAGGCTACAATTTAAGAACAATACAAGAATATTTTTGGCCTAAAATTGGCAGAAAAATATGAATGAGAACTCTGTCCCTCGCCTCAGACTTTTTTATATATATAAGCTTACTTTCCATTGTTTAAGGTGAAAAGTTCAAAGAAGAGGTTAAAAATCTTGAAGAGGCCCTCCTACCCCACTGCCGAAAAAAACAAGCAACCTCCCATTTATGAGCCAGCAGAATTTTTTACCTTTTGTTCCCTGCATGGTGCTGCAAATATTTTCAATTTTGTTTTTGCTATTTTCACATTTCTGTTGCGGACATAACGGTGAAGGAGCAATTTGAAGTTCTTCCTGTGATAAAAATTTTAGATGTGTCAGGTTTTCATTGAGTGAATTTCTGAACATTCAATAAATCATGATGGATAAGTAAGAAAGTTTTAGTAACTTTTCTTTCAAGTAGTTCAGTTTGGTATTTCCCTTTAGTTTCTTTCTTTATTTCTTTATTTTTTTGCAGGAAAACCTCTGTGAGCAAGGAATAACAGTACTTTTAGAGAGGTGTTTATTGCAGATCTGCTACACCTCAATTTCCACCTCTGAGTCATCTGCAGTAAGTGAAGATGACGACTGCTTCTTGTAAGTATTGAAAAAAAGCACGTTGATCTTCCCAATAATCGCGAAAGGTGGTGTTATGATCATTGCCACTCTTATGTTTTGTTTTCATTGAACCAATAATACAATACTACTACTATAATAATACTATGTGGTTGTTTTAGTATGTTTTTTTGTCATTGCTACACACTTGTATTCAGCAAAACAGTATAATAATAATTTATTGCTTGAACCAAATTATAAATAGGCCACCAATTAATTTTCTTGTCACTAGCCTGGTATCTGAATTGAATTTTCCATTTACAAATATGCCGTGCAATGACTTGTTTTTCAGAAATGTGTCTGCACTGTCTGATGCTCTGTGCAAGCTTGTTGCCGATGCTGATGAGGCTTTCAGCTCAAGTGATGACAATGATGAAGATTATTGGGGGTAAGTTTCTCTAAGATAAATTCATTATGTGAAGGATGTAAAACTCAGCCATGAATTAGTTTAAACAGTTTCTGCAATCTACCTTGAGTTTTTAGGGCTTGTGCAATTGGAGAATTTTGTTTCTTAGTTAGTGGACAGTGATAAATAATACTATTTATCAAATTCAATAAAGAAAGGTTTTAATTGGTTTTCATTGTTTCTGCTTATAGTGAGGAGAGTGATAGTGAATGTGATATGGACATGACACAGGAAGAGAATGCTGCCATTGAATTTGAAATATCTGAGGTGTTTGATGATGAAAGTAATGATGATGACATTGGCAAGCAGCCATCAAAAGAGCCTGTAGTAGTGTCAGTATCCACTCAGACTGAGGACCCAGTGGTGCAGGCTCAAGAAGGTTAAGACCAGTGACCACAGCTGTACCAGCCATACCATGTGTGGTTGGTCCTCCTCGAGAAAATAAATTTAGTCGCTGGGAAGACCACAAGGAATATCCAGATGAAATAAAGCTGGTACAAGGCACTACCCAGGTGGAAATCTTATTAAGATCTTGTAAGATCTTGTAAGATCTTGTAAGAATCTTGTAAGATGCTTATTAAGATTAAGATCTTATTAAGTTCTTGTAAGATCTTATTAAGATATCATATCTTAAAAGATTTCTTAATAAGATCTTGTCAATATCTTAATGTCTTTGTCATCCTTAAGATCTTACTAGATCTTATTAAGATCTTAATAAGATCTTAATAAGATCTTAGAGTTTCTTACTAGGAAATTTTTACTAAGATTTTTACAGTAACTTAATTAAGATCTTAGAGTTTCTTACTAGGAAATTTTTACTAAGATTTTTATAGCAACTTAATAAAATCTTAATAAGATCTTGTTAAGTTACTGTAAAAATCTTAATAAAAATTTCCTAGTAAGAAACTCTAAGATTTAAAAAAAAAACTTAATAAGAACTTAACAAGAACTTAAATAGTAAAGGTGCCAAAATTAAGTTTTCAACTAACTCAGATCTGCATGGCCCTCTTAAAGAGATTGAGTTGTATTAAATCATGTTGCCGATTTTATTAAGAACAAATCCTATAATCAGAATTGAAGTTGCAAAACGTACCATAAAAATTTATTAATAACGCGTTTATGTCGGTGTAACCTTTGAACTTTTTCTTTGTTTTGTATTTACGTTTTTCTAGATTTCATTTTGTTGTCTTCTTAAAAGTTATCTTAAAAGTTTGTTTTACATCATCTGCAAGTGTAGCAGTTTCTAGCTCACACCAAGGATGAGCCTCAATAACATCTCTTTTAAATGAAAACTTATATTATTATTATTGTAAATGAAAGTTTGAAATAAGTCAAGATCTTACTAGGATCAACTTTCAAAAATAATTATACAATCTTAGTCTAGATCTTAATTACATAAGGCGGAATACTGGTCGATTGGCTGAAAATAAGCCACTGTTAACCCTGTGATATTTTAAAAAATGATTGGAACCAGGCTTAGCCTAAACTACCTGGGCTTTCATTGAAAAGAGAGAGAGAACAGTGTCAATTCCAGTTTAATTCCCTCAATAAACAGATCAGAGAGGGTTTAGGATACTAGCCCCATTAAGCTTAACCCAAGAGCTGTATAGTTAAACACAGATTTAAAAAATATTGTTTCCTTCATAAAAGCAGCTGCCCTCTGAATTTAGCTTATTGCAACTCCTGAGTGCAAATTAAAAACCCTATTGAATTTCATTTGAATCTTGTGTGTTCCAATTTCTGTGTCTGTTTTTCATTTTTTAAAACCTCGTTTATAAATTACATGTTTACAACCCTTGCATCAGGAGTGCGGTCAAACGCATAGCAAGCCCGGCCACTGCCAAGGTCTTGGCTGGGCTTGCCAGGAAAGCGTGGCGTGGAAAAGCCTGGTAAGCCCGGTCAAGGCCAGGGTTTTGAGGTAAGCCTGGCCATAGAAGCGTGACTTTTTTGGCCATGCTAAAAAACAGGCTGGCATTTCATGGCTTTCCCGGCCAGAAAACCAGAAGCCGGGAAAGCCAAGAATTCGTGGCCATGTTCTACAAGTGACAGCAATAAGAACTAGAAACAACAATAAGAAAGGTATGTTTTTACAGGATCAATACCAAAAATAGAAAATACAGAGTTTTAAGAAATTAGTGCAAGAAAAGGAAAAACATAGATCATAAGGCTACAACAAGTCCACTACTCTCTTTCCACAAAGTTTGGCATTCTAGCAAAACACAAATCTTGCTTGTTTCCACTCAGATAAAAAACTTTTTTTTCAATAGCAGTAACACTGAATTACTTATATATAGATACATGAAGTAATATAAAGTTAATTTTCAATATTTGACGACGAAGCGATTCTGCAAAGATTATATAAAAACCATTTAAGCAATAGAAAACGTTTTCTGTGTTTGCATAGCCTGATATAAACATAAGAGGGGTTGGGAGAATTCGAGACAGTTATTGAAACCCAAGACGCAGTCGAGGGTTTGCATAACTGTCAAGAATTCTCCCAGCCCTGCGAGTGCAAACACAGGAAAAAATATTTTCTAGTGCTTTTATGAAATAACTTTCCCAAGAAAAATAGCAAAACTCTGTTGTTTAGAGCACTGATTAAAAGAGAAATTGTTACCAGTCGTGAAGTCTTGTACTCGAAGCTTGTACAGTTAATCAGTCCTTGTTTTCCAAATAAGATGCTTTTCTCACTTAAAATGTCAGCTCAAGCAAAAAAAAACTTGACACAGCATGTTTCTAAAGATTTTTCAAGTTTCAGCCGACGAGGAAATAGGTAAATAAACTAAACTTGTCGACTAATTATTTTTCAACTCAAAACCTTTTTTAAATTCTTGCCTGCGTGATTAGCGCGCAAAAAGCAAAACATATTGACGTCACAACCATGCCTACATATTCTCATGCAAACACGCCTCTCGGCTAATCAGAGCGCACGTACTATCTGAGTTATTTTATAAACTGAAATATATACAAGTACCTCCTATTCTGAATTTTCTGTATGGTTCTTTTTCATCTGCATGGGTAATTTATTTAACTGTGAGGATCATTTCTACTTTCATATCTATATCCACATGTCCAAAAAAAATTGTCATTTCATGAAAGTTCAATTATTTCCATTCATGTCATTTCCACCATTGGGTACACTAGCTCACCATGGCCAGCTCTCCAGCTGGCTTGATAATTTTAATGGTTAAACGATTGCATCCGATCAATCGCATAGCTAGGTCAGGATTCGATTCCCGATCAAGCCTTTAATTTTTTCAGGTACTTGCTCAACCTTTTAGATAATGTCCATTTTACTGCAAGGATCATTTCCATTTTTATAACTGTTTCTTACTGCAATGTGTTCCTTGGATTTACCGTTCCTCGTAGGTCGAAAGTCCACTTGAACATGCGAACAGTTCCTTGCTTTGCATGCTTTTTGAGCTTCCTTTTGGTAGAGTTCGTTCAACTAATGAATGATGTGATCAAGGTGTCTTTGGTTAGATCAGATTTCCATACACTAACCTGTGAGCTTTGTCCAACATGAACAACAGCCACAACACGTTTTTCGTCGCAGTTCTTTGATTGATAATGTAGTCCAACATTTTCTTTCCCAACTTAAAAGAACAACGTTAAGTTTACCTCTTGCTCTCAACACTTCAAATGCGTTGGTTCATCTTAATTAACGCTGAAAATAACTGCTATTTAGACCCAAACGGGAGCACATCGCATTAGTCGCCATGTTTTCTTGTTTCCCAGGCCTCCACGTGTGCCTTTGGGACATGCGCGATTTGATTTACTTTGTCACGTGCGCCTTTTGAACCAATAGAAAAATAGAAAAGTGTGAAATGAACTTCCGTTGAATAGTTCAAATTCACGCGGACTTCACAAGCAACAAAGTATTTTCGTAAGACCGTCTTTCCATTATCCGTGTTATTTTCGAGACAAAGTGATCAATTGCGAAGTTTCTGTTCACATAAAGCATGTTTGCAAGTGAGTTTACTCAGCTGGATTAATGTGGAAAGGTATGTTTTCCAATAACTTTGCGTAAATATCCTTATAAAGTTCAAAGATGCATGCAAAGATATGCCATTGATCAGATCCCTTTTTGCTGCTTTTTGTTTACTGCAGATCGAAATAACTGTACTCTTTGTTGCAAATAGTCAATGGAATACTCTGAAAACTGTATGTTCTGGCGCTACAAGGTTATGGCAGACTTGTCAAGACCAATGTTAGACAGGAGAAGAAATAGCATAATAAGTAAAGTTTCTAATGGCTACTATACAGGTTAGAAGCAATAAATTTTCAGTTAATTCATAAGGACTTGAGACTTGAACTTACATATAAAATATTAGAATACAGCCTGTAGGTTTGTTTATTTGAACTTTAATTCATAGTATAAGTTGCATAAGGTTGTAAGCTTCTGGTACATGTAATCTTAATATCATTGCTGCAATAGTAAGGTCACAAAACAACTAGCAATGATTAGAGTCCATTTTATAAAAAGTTGTGATAATCTACATAGTAATTCACAATTTTCTTTCATAGTATTTATAAACTGACAAAACTTATAATGTTTTGTTTTTTCTCTTCTTTTCCTTGATTTTTGTGGAGGAAATTACATGTAGATGGACAAATCCAATGAATAGGCCACTTGCACTAAGATGTCACGTGACCAATGCTTCCTTTAAACAATGAGTTGGAATCTTGCTGATGCCAAAAATTGACAGAAACACGTAAAATTATCATACAACAGCCTGAACTGAAATTTGAGAGGAAACGCATTCAAGGGAGATATTTATGGCACAAAGTAGTATGATTTGTATTGACCGGCATGTTGGAGGGCAAGTATGCCCTCCAACATGGCGACAAAACTACTTTTTAGCTTATATCTTGTTAAATGTGTGATAGTTATGCTCAGATGTGCTGTAAACTTTGGCACATATTTTCAATATTTTCCTTGAAGTTTAAGTGCACAATTTGTGTTCAGAAAGGGATACTTCATAATTTTAAAAATCGCATTTTGGTCATGTAATCATTTTAAGAAAATGGTGCGGCTTTGAGAAACCAAGTAACTATTATTTTATATAAGATATGACCCACTAATCGTTTTCAAGGCAAAATCATATAACTTTCATTTTCATAAAAACAATGTCACATGACCTCTTGGTGCAAATGGCAGTTTTGGCCTATTGAACATTGTTTAAGTAACTGGTAAAATAGCATGATTTAAAAAGATAATTAAAACTACGCGATGCCAATTCATTGAAAGATACAAATGACATTATGGTGTTTTTGCTACAGGGGTGTACTTTGTCATACTCAGAGTGCAAAGAAAGTCAGTTTTACAGCCTGCCATTCAGGCAAGCTGTAGCTAGCATGTATTAGCCCACATGTCATTTTAACTAGCCCCAAACCCTTTTTGTTAAGCAGGATTGATTATAGTCCTTCTGCAATTTGAATTTCCCCGAATAACAGCACTTACCCGTCCAGCAAGTTAAGAGCAAAAATCACTAGCCCGATAGCAAAATCCACTAGCCCCGGGCTATCGGACACGACTTTCTTTGCACGCTGCGTACTGGACTTGAACTAATAGTCTGCCCTTTCTGTTTTGTTTCTGAACTAGAGTATATTAAAAATGTGTACATTTGAATTAAAAATAGCTTGGTTTGTGGAAGGATTTTTTGTCAGGCATACCTTTCAATGAGTAAAATGTTAAATTAAGAAACTATTCTTTTTTTTTCAAAATCCAGTATCTTGACTTAATAATTTTTTTAAAAATACATATATATATATATGTTTCAGTAGTGCAATGTTACTTTTTCTTGAATTCACTATTTTTAATTAATGAGGCAAATAAATGTAACACCAAACATGGAGATTGACTGAGAAAGTCTTTGCAATTGACGTGGGGGACTCCTTTTTAAAGAATCAGGTCTTGATCTTTTGTCAAGGAAACATTCCAGAATCCTGACCAAGAAAGTTGAAAGCTCTCTCAACAATACCTTTTTTTCATCTTGCAAGATTGTGTTAGAATCTTGACCAAGCTCTTGAAAAATCTAGAACTTCAGAGACAAAATCTTGAAAACATTGCGAAAGAAGTTGTTAAGATTCTAGTTACAGTTCAAACCAAGATCTCTACAAGTTTATTATTAATCAAGATTCTTACAAGATCTTGTAAGGTTTTGGTCAGATTCTTGTAAGATCTTAAAAGGTCTTACAAGAGTCTTGATTAAGATCTTACAAGATCTTTGTTAAGATTCTTGTAAGATCTTGGTTATAAGATTCTTATAAGATCTTGCAAGATTCTTACAAGATCTTGTAAGGTTTTGGTAAGATTCTTGTAAGATCTTAAAAGGTCTTACAAGAATCTTGATTAAGATCTTTTAAGATCTTACAAGATCTTTGTTAAGATTCTTGTAAGATCTTGGAACTTATCTTGTAAGATCTTGGTTAAGATTCTTACAAGATCTTACAATATTCTGACAAGATCTTGTAAGATTCTTACAAGAATCTTACAAGATCTTACAAGAATCTTAATAAGATACTTGTTAAGATCTTGGTAAGAATCTTAATAAGAATCTTTTTAAGATCTTAATAAGATTTCCACCTGGGTAAGGTTTTATGTGCTCTAGACCTCCTAATGCAGGTGTTTGCAGACAAATGCCAACATCCTGGGTGCCAGCAGCAAACCAGGGTTGATCACACTCTTTGTGTGTTAGTAAAATGGACATGCCCTCTCAGGCATAAAGGCAGGTTTTGGTCGTCTAGAAAAGCTGATGGTGTTCTCGTCAATAACCTCCTGACCTCTGCTGCCATATTGTTGTCCAGTTGCAGTTTCATCAAAGTAGCTAAGATGGCTAAGTTCCTGGGCCTTTCTTTCCCTTCAAAGTCCACCTTCTTTAGGGTGCAGAGGCTGTATGTGATTCCTGCTGTAACAGAATGGTGGAAGTGGCAACAGGAAAAAATATTTGAGGAGTTGAAGGATCAGGAGCTTGTTGCCGCAGGCGATGGTCAATGTGACTCCCCTGGATTCACGGCAAAGAATCTTTGTTACTACCCTATGGATGTAACAACATCGTACATAATTGAGCTTGAGGTCTTGAACAAACATGAGACAGACATGAAGTCAGTCACAATGGAAAAGCAGGCCCTTCAAAACGATTACTGGCAAAAACTAGCTCTTATGAGGAAGAATAGCGATGAAAAGGGAATCAATGATATTCAGATACAGGGGCTTTGAAATTTGTGGTTGAACTATGCCAATAGATGTCATTAATAGTTGTGTATCAAAACCATAGCATACCCAGCTTTGAAAATGTTTTAGGTCGTGCTTTTTGTTTCAAGTTTTTTCTCATCAATTAAACCAAACCACTAATGTGTTAGCTGTGTTGTCATTTCCATATTTTTACCAACAAATTCTGCTGTTAGTTACAACTCATGCTTTTTGCCTGTGGGTTTTCAATGCTTTCTACTTATCAATGAACTCAAATAGTTTACTTTGTATTTTGTAAACATACTAAACTATTTGCCTTTTATTGTAGCTGATGTTTTTAGACCGATATTCCACTCACTTGATGTCTGGCAAAGTCAAAAGGAATCTGGAAGTGTCTGTCAAATGTGAGTTAGAGTTGATATTATATTGACAGTGGTCACAAAGAACAAAAAGATATTGAAGGTAATTCCAATTTATCATCTTTTTTAAAGTAATTAATAACAGGGCCGTCAGTAAGAGGCAATGGGCAGCGGATTTTCTCTAGCTACTATGAATGTGGCCCGCGGGTACCCTCAAAGGAAAAAAGAAGAAAAATGGAACCAAATGAACCCCCCCTCCTACCTCCATGTAAACAGGGTCTGTTTACATGGAGGTGGGGGACCTCAGATATGTGAGGGAAAATGTGGTGGGTCACCCCACCTATCATAAGTAAACTGTGATCAAATTAAAATGAGAGATTATATGGACATTAGAGGGATACTCCACCGAAGCGAGTTACCTCACGTACCTGGGGTTCCCCACCTCTATGTAAACAGACCCTATGTCATTATCATCTTGTTATATCCGTTTCTATGAAATTTTACTATTATAAAAACAGAATACCTGGATCTCACTATTACACCATGTGTGCAATCAACATGAGAGCAGGGCTGATGACCATGAGCCAATCACTGATGAAACCCACCAGCTTCCATGGTTTGACAGGAGACCCAAAGAGTTTGAGGCACCACAAAAAATTATCCTGGATCCTGACCTTCTTGAAAGTTTTAAGTACTACATCAGATTCAGGTATATGAGGGGAACCCTGTTTTCATAAGAAAGACTAAATATATTTCTTATTTCAATACGTTGGTTTATTCAAATACAATGTTAATGGATGAATGTTATGGTCTTCAAATAAAAAATATTTTGGTTTGTATTCCTGTCTGGTTGGTCCGTGGCAAAAGAAATGTGTGGAGGAAACTTTAAAGAATAATGTGTTAATGAATACCATTTCAATAACTCCGAGCAGCCCCATTCATTAAACTAAGCTCAGTGACATTAATGTTGTCAAGCTTAGGCAAGGGTTTATTTTTTATTGCCACTTTGGACCTTGTGAAAACCTTCTTAAGGTGTTGGCCAGCCTCTAAATGCCTTTCTATGTCAAGCTCAATTCATTGCCTTTCTATGTACATTTTAAATTATATTTTGAAGAAATATCTTCCTCAAAGGGAAGATGATTAAAGGGATAGGTCTAACCATGTTTCTCAAAATATTTATTTTACTTTTAGGCATACAGGTGCATTAGGACGAGCCAACTCTCTGTCGTTGATGTACGCCAGCAAGAGAATTTCCTACACGTAAGTACCGACACTTCATAGTTAAAAGGTTACAATAATTATGTTTACAGCAGCAGTAGTTCTGACCTTTACTGACAAACAAATAGCTAGCCTGGCAATTTATGTTGAAAGAATATGGTTGATGGTTGGAAGCTTGAGGCAGGGTGCCTTTTTTTCCTCTTTTTATATATCTGTCTGGATTTGTTAAAACGTGGCTAAAGAAATTTCAAGTGCATTTTAACTATTTGACATCTAAGTGGAATGGGAAGCAGTTAAATAATGACAACATTATTGCTGGCAATAGGCGGTAAAGTTCTCTCTCAGAAGTAAGAGGATTTTGTGATGAAATAAACAACATTTGAAACGTCCAGAAATTGTAATCTTTTTTAGTCAGTCAAACCGTGAGGCCCACACCTCAGTGTCGGCCAAAAACAGATTATAAAGAATCCACAATCTTTGAGCACAGAATAGGCTTTCTAAGACAAAATCACCTAAACTAAACACTCACGAAGCATTTTTTTTTTTTTTTTTTTTTGTATTTTAATGAATTTTTTTTTTTAAAATTTTTTACATTTTTTTTACATTCTGACTTATGAACACGGAACACGTAAAGAAAAGATACAAAAAACGGAAAGGAAAACTAAACATTATACATCGCAGACTAACACACAATTACATACTTACAAAAAAGAAAACAAACGAAACAAAAACCCAGTACCTTCTTTTCTGTTTACATGAAAAAAAAAAGTAAAATAAAATAAATAAATAATAAAGATTAATAATAAATAAAGTAAGCGGAGAAGAGATCGTATGCTAATCAGTTTTATATTTGCCCCATTTCATATTGTGGGTCTCCAACTTATTGTTTGACTCAGCGATCATTGTCTCTATTAAGAAGACAGTATTAATTTTGGAATGAAGAACTCTGATGGAGGGAGGATATTTGTTCTGTCTACAAGAGTATAGATATTGTTTTGCCAGTAATAAAATATGATTCACAAATATCTCATCCTCACATCCAATAATACCAAACAGTATATCTTTGTCTGAAAGATTTTCAATCTTGACCTTATGATCAACAAGCCATTTTATAACCTCAGACCAGAAATTCTCAGTATAATGACAAGACAGGAAGAGATGTTCGAGGGATTCGTCCGATTCACCACACAAGGAGCACGCTGGAGATGGTATAATACCAATTTTGCATAAGAAGGTATTTGTCACAAGGCATCTGTTTAATAATTTATACTGAAATTCGCGAGTCTTTGTATCTAAGGCAACACGATATGGCAAGCTATAGATCTTTTTCCAGTTCAAAGTATCATTGACAAAATTAACATCAAACTTTAGTTTAGCAGTTGGTGGAGTGACGATTCTGTTTCGAAGTTCTTTATAGACAATTTTCGAATACGCTTTTTCAAGTAAAACAATTTGACCACTTAAGCGTAACTTAATCTCATCACGCAAATTGAATGGTGTGTCACCTGTATAGATGCAGGATTTCAACGATTCACGCCATTGAGTTGGTAGAGCGTCTATTAAAGAGACAAGCCTAAAAGCATCCAGCGGCGAAAGGTTCAAGACTCTCAACTCGCTTTTGATTACAAGTTCATGTTTATTCGAGATTAAATCACCCACTCGAAAGATCCCTTTCTCAGCGAGATTTCGAAAACACACAGACTTGTCACCAACACAAATAAATTTGTTGTTCCATAAGATAACTTTTGACAAGTCTTTTCCATTTAAATCCTGTATATTTAAATTATTTACCGCAGAGCACTTTGCAAAAGATTTTAAGCATTCTTCATAAAAGGCTGGTAATTTGATAGTCAATTTCTTCAAATCAAAGTCGCAACATAAGACTAATTTACCACCAACAGGTTTCAGATAATGCAAAAGGATTATTTTCCATCCACTCGGTTGATCATTTGCCAATTTCTTGCAGCAAAGTATTCTTTGTGTTTCAATTATGGAGTTTAAATGTGGGGCTTTAAGTCCTCCATCTTCGATATCACTGATAAGTGCAGAGCGTTTAACTTTATCCTTTCCTTTCCATATAAAATCAAAGATAATTTTGGTTCGCTTCTTTCACAAATTCTTTATCCAATGATATCAAGCTCGTGCGATATAAGAAGATAGGGATAATAAAGGTTTTGACAATTTGAATTCTCCCTATGATAGTCAAATCCCTCCACCTCCAGATTCGTAGCTTAAGTTGGATGGAGCTGATTAATTCATTGATGTTTAGCTTTTGTTTTGCTTGAATGTCATAGGTAAAATGTACTCCCAAGATTTTAGCTGATCGTTTAATTTTTATGTTGTTCAGAGTGGCTTCTTGTACGGTACAGGCCAGGTTACCCAGTAACAAAAGCTCTGTCTTTTCGTGGTTAACCTTTAGGCCAGAGCAAGTTCCATAATCTTCTATAAGTTTAAGAAGGTTTGCTAGAGAGAGGTCATCCTTTAAAAACCCAGTCAGGTCATCTGCGAAAAGACTTAATTTGATCTCTTCTTTATCGACTTTAATACCACGAATGTCATTACTGTTACGTATGTTAACACATAAAACTTCTAATGCTATAATAAATAAGTAAGCAGAGAGAGGATCTCCCTGTCTTACTCCTCTTTCAACTGCAAAGGATGAAGTTGCAAAGCCATTATTTAAGACACAACTCGAGACATTCTTGTAAAAAGTGTGGATCCATTGAATAAAAGATGGTCCAAAACCAAAAACGGATAACGTTCGAAATAAGAAGTCCCTACTAACTGTGTCAAAAGCTTTTTTAAAATCTATACAAACCATTCTTCCGTCAATACTGTATCTCTTTGAGAATTCCATAACGTCCTCTATGGTTCTAACCGCGTCGAAAATGGTTCTACCCTTTACATATGCAGATTGATTGAAATGTATGATGTTTGGTAAAACATTCTCCAATCTCTTGGCAATGGCTTTTGAACCGATTTTAACATCGACATTAATAAGCGAAATCGGTCTCCAGTTTGATAAGTCCCTTTTGTCTTTGTCCTTCTTTTCTATTAGGGTAATAATGGCTTCTTTCTGAGAGTTTGAGAGCTCACCATGATCATAAGAGTAGTTTAAGCTGTCTACTAATAGCTGTCCTAAGAGGCCCCAAAAAGCCCTGTAAAATTCGACTGTTAGTCCGTCATTGCCTGGTGACTTGTTACTTTCAAACAGCTGAAGACTTTTGTAACACTCTTCAACCGTTAATTTTCCCTCGCAAATTTGAACATCAGTATCAGAGAGTTTTGGCATTTCAGGATTGTTTAAAAAAGAGTTTAACGTGTGTTCAGATGGGCTAAGAGGGTCACGCTCACAAAGATTAGAATAAAAATTTTGAATTTCTTGCAATATTTTTTTAGGATCCGTGATTAGAACTCCATTATCGTCAAAAACCCTACGGACAGAACTCTTAGCTTTCTTATGTGTTTCAAGGTTTAAAAAGAACTTATTGCTTTTTTCTCCTTTTTCATACCAAGTGGCTTTCGATCGGATTATAGCACCTTTTGCTATCTGCTCATAGATAGAATCATATTCCATTTTTAACAATTCAAACTCTTCCTGGTTCTCAGGAGTTGGTGAACTACCGCATCTCTCTTCCGAAATCTTCAAAGAAGCCTCAATATCAGAGATCTTTCTTCTCCTTTCACGTGCTTTTTCTTTGCTATACTTTATTGTAATTTGTCTAATCCTGTACTTAATTAAATCCCACAACAGCCTTTTATCTATAACGCCTTTGAACTCCTCTAACCACAAAGGCATACTTTCATTTATCAGTGCAACAAAGTCGTCGTCATTTACAAGACTAGCATTAAACTTCCAGAAAGAGGGGCCGTGTTTTGGTTTGTCTATGCTATTAAGATGGAGAAAAATTGCCGAATGGTCTGAATTTATCGAAGGAATGATATCGGACTTCTCAATGTCGTCTTGGCATACATCGCTAATCAGCCAATAATCAAGTCTTCTTTGAATGAAAGGATTTCTTTGACGCCACGTAAAGCGTTTAGAGTCCGGATTTCGTATGCGCCAAATGTCAACCAAATCAAAATCCAGGCATAAGTCTTGTATGTGTTTTACAGAATCTTTTCTGAAAGGTCTACCACCGGAACAGTCAAGATCAGAGTCGAGTGTTACATTAAAGTCTCCCCCGAGAATAATTCTAAGCTCTTCATTAACGACGCGGTCTTCAATATTTTTGTTTAACTTATCAAAAAAACGGCATTGGTCTTGAACCTTGTTTGGAGCATAAATATTTACAAACAAAAATGGCGAACCTTGGACCTCAGCTTCAATTATAATGGAGCGGCCCTCGTCATCACAACTAATAGTTCTTGGATTAAAATCTAAGTCACTTCTCACTAGAATCATCACTCCACAACTATGATTAGAGCCGTGAGCAAAAAAGAGCTTACCTCTCCATTGTGTTCTCCAAATGTCTTCAACGTCAACAGTGCTATAGGTCTCTTGAAGGAAGATAATATCATACCTCCGTTCATTTAGCCAGGTAAAAAGGGCTTTCCTTTTCGTGGCGGCTCGAACCCCTCGCACATTAAGAGAAAGTAATTTAAAATCAAAAAGTTCTTTCATGAATGGGATCAGGAAGAAAAAATAAATTATGCGCATACAAATAATTTTCACCGCAGTGGTACAAAAAATTGAAAAGAGGTGGCAACTGAGGTGCAAAAACACACAGCACGTAGGTAGACAATACACACAAAACGCACAAACTCCTGCGAGCATTTCGAAGATCCGTTCCAATTGTGTCGCGATTTTTTCTGTCATACTACGCCAATGTTCGGTTCCGAACGAGGACTGTTGCAAGCCTTTTTTCCTTCTGGAGAGCAAATATCGCTATCAGAGCTGATACTAACACTTGCCTTCGTTTTCCGTTTACAACTTTGAGCCATAGACTAGGTTTAAGGACTACAAATTTTTAAGAAAGGACAAAAAGTTCACGGGAGTGAAACATCCGTCTTCACTCGCACATGGTCGCCCCAGTCTCCCCAAGCATTTTTATGCCTGGCACAAAGTATTCTGGTAACACGAGCTCAACCACACATACCTGAGATTTGTCTGTCAACACTTTCGGTGAATCACACAATAAATGACTTTTGCGGCAATCACAGCACTTCCGAAAATCACTCATAATACTTCCACACTTAACACGGGCGAAACATCATCAAATTACTCCGTAAAACTCTCGCTTTCTCCACATAAAGCGTCACATGGTACTTTTCTCGACTCACTGACAGTCGATTTATTCAAGATCCCGGATGTAAACCAGCGGTTGAAAAGGAGACATACAGCCCCCACCTTGCACACAATTTTTTTCTAAGTCTTTGGCCTGGTCAGAAACCAGCATGATTTTCCATCTTGTCGAATAGATTTCAACCCTAGAACCTACTTTGTGAGGCCAAAGACTTGTTACTTCCAACAACAAAGCTCGCAATATCCAATCTTTCCGTCTCAAGCCGGGGATCAGTCTTTCACCCAAGTAGCCCGAAATGAGACGAAATACCAGAAGATATTTGACGCAGCAGACTTTGCCAGACGTGAGAATTGTTCCTTCATAAGGCTTAATGATGCCTTCTGGAAAACTTTGCCAAGGCAGCCAAAAAAACTTTGTAAGACAACCCACTATGAGAGCCAATTAAGTTCAGTCTAATACGCGCACTGATTTCAAACTGACACACAGAGAGAATTATGGGAAGTTATGAAAAACATTTTGTTTTGGGGGAGGGGGGTAATAAGTTAATAGCCAGTGAGAAACTCATCAAAGTGTATCTACTGTGGCCTATTCGGTACTGATTAAATAAATAAAAAGTATTAAACTATGAAAAAAAAACATACTTCACTACAAGACTCAGTCAGAGGGTATATAAGAGAGATATCTGTAGCCATGTTTTTGCAAATCCAGACAGATATATATATATATATTATATGTATATATATTATATCCCATTAGGTTCAGTTTACTGTTTTTCGAATTTATATTATCTGTAGCCTATAGAGAAGGGGAGCTCAAATTGTTGTGTACTTCAAAAATTTGCACTGTGTGAACAAAGATCTCATGAAACACTGTCTATTTTGATCAATAATTTGTTCTTTTTAGGAAGAAAGTCTACAAAGCAAGAAAACAACTACCTGCTATTGACTGGAACTATCACCTCGATATTCCTGAACAAGAAGATGTGCTAGGCGAGGTTGCCGTGACCCGGAAGTACAACCAAAGAACAAAGAGAAGGAAAATTGTAAAGCAGGCCAAAGACTATGGTTATATTTGGATGCTTCTGGCTAAAGTGTTTCGCCTACGTGTGGAGGATAATGAAAATATGCAGAGATGATCCAAGGAGGATAGCCCCTCCAATAATTGCTGTGGTGCCACCCCCACCTTCATGTGAGCTCTTTATTCAGCACAGCAGCAGGTTTAAGAAAAACTAGGAAACATTCATGAATGATGTAAAATATGGAACAAAATAATATGGAACATTTGTGTATTCATGTGCAGTGTAAGAAAATATTCATCAAAGAAGGATTGTCATGTATGACGGACAATAAGCAACAGTGATGTTTTGGACAATAAATATAACCTATGAGAATTGTTTAATAATTTTAATGCACAATATATGGAACAAAATAATGCAAAAGTTAACCCAAGACAAAGGATTGGTTAGTAAATGTAAATACCAGAGTAGATTGGTCCTTATTGAACTAACCCTTGGAATCAGTTCTTGTGAGTCTAATTCTCGGCTTGCACTGTCACGCAATGAAAAATAAAAATGCAAACCATTCAATACAGAAGGACTAGAATCTGGGAAATGAAAAAAGATAAAAATACAAAAACCCTTGCCAAGAATCAGGTCTGTGAAATATTTCAAATGCGAGATATTGGGAAAAACGGTTTACCTAAATTTATAAAGCTTTGTCTGGAAACGCCATGTTGGTGTCCCTTTCAGGAACACCAATGTGGCCGCCGGATACCAACAGAAACATCTGTTTTCGAGTTTTCCTACTAATGCGTGAACTCTTCGCTTGCGGAACTCATAAAGATTACAGAAATATTTATTCTGAGACAAGGAATGTTTAGATTGCAAAATCTTCCAAAATCGGTAATGTTTTTAACCCACATAAGAGCTTTCCCGGCCGCTAGCTAAATGCCGCGTCACGCAAGAGCCTGGAAATTCAAGCGTCCTCTCTCGCAAAACGAAGAACCCTTTCGAACCAAAAATTTGTTGATGTAAAGGTGTTTAGGTACTGTAATACCTTGTGAAAGTAGAAACTCAGAAGAATCAATAGTTTCTTAGTTTGATTTTTGGTGACGTCACGTGCAACCCAAGAATAGGCCATTTGCACTAAGAGGTCATGTGACATCATTTTTATGAAAATGAAAGTTACATGATTTTGCCTTCGAAAAACGATTAGGGGGTCATATCTTAAACAAAATAAGAGTGATTTGGTTTCTCAAACCCACACCATTTTCTTAAAATGAGTAAGTTCGTAGCTGGTCACGTGACCAAAATTTGATTTTTAATATTATGGATTACCTCTTTCTGAACACAAAATTTTGCACTTAAACTGCAAGGAAAATGTCGAAAAGATGATGTGGTACCCTTTGCAGCACATCTGAGCGTAACAATCACACGTTTAACAAGATATAAGCAAAAAGTAGTTTTGGCCGCCATGTTGGAGGGCAAGAGTATGCCCTCCAACATGGCGGCCAATACAAATCATACTACTTTGCTGAAAAATCAAAGTGCCATAAAATATCTCCCTTAAATTTCGGGTGTAAGATAATTTTTATGTGCTCTGTCAATTTTTGGCATCAGCAAGATTCCAACTCACTGTTTAAAGGAAGCATTGGTCACGTGACCTCTTAGTGCAAGTGGCCTATTCTCCTTATTATTATAATTTGCTTGCACTGCCACAATACAAATACAGCTGGTAATGCTATTGTTTTCATGGGGCAATATTCACAGGGGTACTAAATCCAGGACAACTTTTTTGGGGGGTGGGAGGGGGGCATGGCATGAGGTTGAACAAACCAACTGCATTTAAAAATTCTTTGTAGAAACCTATCAAGAAGTTATTTTCATTTTAGCGAGGTTTGAACCCCATATACACCCCAGTTGAGGAAGGGTAGTGCTCTCGAATTTTCCATACACAGCATGAAGGGCATACCCTTCTTTTGTGTTTTCCAAGGTAGCCATATTCTTCAATTATATAATGACGATAGGCAGCCTTTCGGAAGGCCCTGCTGCTATTATCTTGACGGTCATTCCTGATATCGCCTGAACACTTTATACTTACTGGCAAATTATCAGGGTTCAGGCATAGCTTGCGAAAGCGGTGCACTAAGTGAGACACAGTCTCGAGAATTACAGCACGGGTTCTCGACCTCCTGTGACATTCTCTGGCAATGTCCACATTTGCACCACTCAGGCACTGGTTCACTTGACCTTGCCAGAGATGCTGTTGGTGGTGGCCTGAACGATGAGGGCCCACCTGAAGTCGATGTTCCAGATATGCTCAAGTCTGAGGCTGGGGTGGATGCAGGTGTAGGTTGGGCGGGGTTCGGTGGTGCTGGACTTGATACTTCTGGGGGGATAGAGAAAGGGCAGATGGGGGAGTGGCACCATCAGCTACCATCATTCTCATCTTCTGGGTCCTCCTGGATAAGAAGCATATCTATGTAGTCCATGCTGCCCACTCCCCTCTGTAGAGCTCTTGTAGCAAGTTTTTTGGTAGCTCCTCATCCAGGGTTTGGATAAAGATCCTGTGAGGTTGAAAAATAGTGCAATGATTTGTTAGCATAGCTGGACAATTACTTTTTATCACATTCTGTCGAACCTTGACACGTAGTTTTTTTTAAGAGCGTAATCGGCGATAAAATAACTGGTAAAAAGGGGACTTCCCTAAGAAATCTTGCACACTGCAGAACATGAAACACAAACGAGACACTAAAACAAAAGACAATTTGCCCCATTTAGGGGAAGCAACAATCAACAACTTGTACAAGGGAAACTTACTAGTTAAAGGAATAGCAGATGAGATTTTTGAAGGACTATCTTTTGTGCCATCCACTATGAATTATAATACGGTATTGTACCTTCACTCGTCGATTTTCCATGTCTCGTTCTTGCTCCTCCGTAAGACCATTATCCGGTTGGCCTGGCGGTCCTTGCACAAATCCCCATCCTTGGGATGCCACGGATGCAGCCTTCACATGATAAAAAAGAAATTGCAAACTGTACTAGTACTTCCTACTAGCTAATTTTAGACCTCAACCGACCTTTGTTTCCCCACCTCTCTGTTCTTGCACGGCTTACGTCGACTGCACGAACAGGCCTCTCCTCAGTAGCGACCGGCTGTTTTGCAAAGACATCCAGTCCTTTTTCTTGCTGCTTTCGTAGAGAAAGTGCTTTTACACTGGCAAGAGTTAGGAACGTTGTCCTGTGCAAACGGGAAGGAAATAATGTTGACTAGATTTCGCGCAATCGAGTGGAATAAACTGTGGTATTCAGAGTGTCTCAATGGGGTTAACCGATAGGCGTAAAACGGCCAAAAATTTAGTCGATAGCCGTAAAAATTGAAAAATTTTAACGGTTAGCCGTAAATAGGGTAAGAAAGAGTTAACCGTAAAAGAAATTGTTTCCTAGATTTGTTAGTTTTAAGGAAGGTGCTAAACTCACTTATGATTGCGTTTTTATTTCCCGGCTACTTTGACTGCGTACGCACGTTAGGCCAAGCGCCTAGCTTTTAGGTGTTGACCTAGACCTAGGCTCCATTTTCGCCGCCGCTCTCTCGGGGAACTAATTTTTTTCCATAGCGAAAATCTGGCTTCTTGCTGGGGATTAATATTTGAGATTTTCAGGAGGTCGTGCCCTCGAATATACTAACAACACGCAGAGATGTCACTGTTTGTAAAACACGTCGCCGATAAACAACAATTCCATGTAACGATTCCCTGTTTTTTTCTGACGCTACGGCGTCTTCCCATGCAATCTCCGTCAAGGCATTTCGGTGGCGTATCTGAGAAAAAAACTCGCTCGGACCACGAGACCCGAAACGCATCAGCCGCGCGGGATAATGAAGCCTACGGACAAGGCAACGGCAGACAGTCGTTCTGTACAGCCCTTCGCTATCATTAAAAACACTGGACACGGAAATTGTTTTACATTGGCCGTTTTCACACTACAGCTAGAAATGGATTATCCATCTGAGACTAGCCTGTGTACAGTCACCCGCTCCCCCACAGACACTCCTTCTCCCTTCCTCCTTTTGAGGGGAGGGGGGCGGCTGTACACAGGTTATCTGAAATGGGATAATCCATCTTCAATTAAATTGTCCGTCAAAATTGACGGAGAAAGCCAGGCGGATTGTTCTGATTCAAAATTAAAACCATTCCATTTTCAAATTAAGACGTATTACCTATCTGACGCGAATTATCAAACGGATAACCCGTCTCACCCGAATAATCCGGCTCTAGTGTGAAAACGGTCATTTCTGTTATAAATGAATGTGGCGCCCCAGCCTTGAGTTGGGCGTTTGCGTGTCTGCTTTTGCTTTTTCAGAAAGATTATTTTTAAATTGACTGTTGACATTTGTATGCGTTAAATAATATTACACGTGGAATACTTTATAAAAAGTATGATCTATCAAATGTTAAAATTTTTCAAAAGAACGGCTTATTTCATCCCGAGATGATTTTAAGTAGTCCATGGGCCAAGCGGCTAAAAATGGCGGATCGTTACTGTAGTACCGCGGTTAGGTTAAAACACACTTTATTCACGACCGTTACACTCCGAACTCAGAACGCTAACTGACTCGAATAAATTACAACACACGCTATCTATAGTACATGCAAATTACATAATTCCCGTGTGTACTACATCACATTCATTCTCTCGCTTCTACGCGCTTGCATTAGCATCGTATACACTACATTCCCTTCTTTGATCAAATTTAGCAGGAAGGCAGTTTTAAAAGGCTGCAAAAACCCTAAATGTTCAGCAAAACAAAGTCTTTGAATTAAACTAGACAAAAAAAGAAGAAGTCCTAAACATCCAGGACAAAGTCTTTATAGCGCGCAGGCTGTCTTATAGTTCGGGTCGACCTCCGCACAGGCCTTTCCGCTGCGTTATCTTCCTTTTCGGTAGAATGTCCAGCTTGTACTTGGGAATTTTCAGATACTCCTGTAGTCCCTGGAATTCCGCTTGGCCCTGATACCTCTGTCGTCTCCGGAACTCTGCTTGGCCCTGGCTCATCTGTCTGTACTGTAGAACTTGCTTCTACCACTTGGTCTCCGTTGCCATTGGATACACCATCGTTGTACTTCTTCACGAACGCAGTGTTCCTTTTCACTTGCACACCAGCTTCGCTCCTAAGCGTTACCTCTGTTCCTGTCCTCTGAACCACCTTAAAAGGAGCAGGGTTGAAGTTGGTAGACAGCTTGTTCGTTTTCTCGGCTTTCAAAAGTACTGTGTCACCAACACGTATGCTCTTGGGCGTGGCACCTCTCTTGAGATCTGCATAAGCTTTGCCCTTTAATTTACTTGACCAATCCCGCTCTCGCACCTCTTCGCCTGGCACCCCGACCGTCTCTCTCCTTAACTCTGGCAATTTGGACCTAACCTCGTGGCCAAACATCATGTAACAGGGGGTAGTCCCCGTCGTCGTTTGCGGAGTGGATCTGTACGCCATCAACCATACAAGCAATTCAGTTCTCCAGTTCTTTCCTTCTAAATGTGCAATCTGTAGACATTTAAGTAACGAGCGATTTTGGCGTTCCACCTCTCCATTAGCTTGAGGCCACAACGGCGTCGTTTTCCTGTGCTCAATACCATTTGCGCGTAAATATGCTTCAAATTCTTCGGATACGAACTGGGGCCCATTATCTGTCCTTAAAGAGAACGGAAAACCGAATCTGGCAAACATGGGTGCAAGTGCTTCGATGACCTTGGCACTTGTAGTAGACTTCAGAATAGCAACTTCCAAGAAACGACTGTAGTAATCGATCACCACCAAAATACTCTCTCCTGTGGGTAGGGGTCCCAGCAGGTCTGCTCCACAATCCTGCCAAGGAGCACTTGGAGGAAGAACGCGGGACATCGGCTCAGGAGGGTTAAATCCAGAAGTGACCTGGCAGCCATGACAAACTTTACAAAATTTCTCAACTTCCTTGTCCATTCCCGGCCACCAAACTTTACTACGGAGCCGATACTTCGTCTTCACTATACCCTGGTGCCCTTCGTGTGCCAGCCGCACCACCCTGTCGCGCAGGAGCTTGGGAACCACAATCCTTGTGCCGCGAAGCAATAGCTTACCATAGACGCATAATTCGTCCTTGACTTGTGCATACGAGGGAAGTGTACACCGGTCCCAGTCCCCTGACCTCACGCAACTCTTTACTATCGTCAATTCTTCGTCAAAATAGGAAGCTTCTTCAATTTCTGTAGGTGATAGAGCAACGGGTATACAGCTTATAGCAATGGCTCTGACAAAGTTGTAGTCTTCTCCATGGTCCACTTGATCCAAGGAGTTCAAACGGGACAACACGTCGGCTATATTTGTCTTCCCTGGGCGGTACACCACTTTAAAATCGTACCCTTGTAGTCTTAAGACCCATCTCTCTATTCGGGCGCAAGGCTTTGAAGTGCGCGAGTAGACACGCTCTAAAGGCTTGTGATCTGTTTCCAACTCGAAGCTCTGTCCGGAAACGTACATGTTGAACCGTTCACACGCCCAGACCAAGGCAAGTGCCTCCTTCTCTGTTTGGCTGTAGCGTCGTTCCACGTCAGTTAGGCTCCTCGACGCGTAGGAGACAACTCTCCACATTCCCCCCTGCTGCTGGGTGAGAACCGCTCCTAATCCAACTGGAGACGCATCGGCAATGATTCGCGTTCTGCAGCCAACCTTAAAATAAGCCAGTGTCTCTGCCTGGGTGATTAGACGCTTCAGTTCCTCAAAGGCTGTTTGCTGCTCTTTACCCCAGTGAAACACGATGCCCTTCCTGGTTAACTCTTGAATAGGCTTTGGCCACGGACGCCACGTCAGGCATGAACTTAGCGGAATATTGGACAAGACCCATAAACGATCGCACTTCACTTGCGTCTTTGGGAGATCTAGCATCTCTTATAGCAGCAATCTTCTCTTCGGATGGGTTTATGCCGTCACTAGTCAGCTCGTGACCAAAGAACGTAAGCCTTGACAATCTAAACTCGCACTCGTCTCCGTTCACCGTCAACCCCACTTCACTCAGCCTATCTAACACCGCAAAAAGACGCTTGTCATGTTCCTCCACGTCACACCCATGAACAATGAGATCGTCCGCAATGTTCGCAACCCCAGCACAACCCCTTAACACATCTCTAATGATCTGCTGATATTTCTCCGGCGCCGACGTTACGCCAAACATCAACCGCTTGTAACGATAAAGCCCTCGATGCGTGACAAAGGTAGTGATGTGGCGACTTTCCTCACTGAGTAAAATCTGGTGAAAACCCCACTTGAGATCTATCTTGCTGAACACCGTACTGCCATTCAAGTCGTGTAACAGCTCCTCAACGGTTGGAATTGGGTGACGCTCTCGGACGATTGCTTCATTTGCACGACGCATATCAACACAGACTCTTACATCGCCACCGCTTTTGGGAACCACCACCAACGGCGAAATCCATCCTGACGGCCCCTCCGGCACTTCCTCTATAATGTCAAGCTCCAAAAGTTCATCCAGCTTTGCATCCACTTTCTCGCGTAACCCGAACGGTATCCTGCGTACATGCTGCGCTACAGGCTTCACCGACTCATCAATGTGTAGCTTAAGCTCGTAGCCCTTCAAAAGACCAACACCACTAAACAAGTGCTTGTATTTCTCTCTGACATCCCCGTCCGATCGCCCACCGTCAACACTGTTTGTCTGAAAAGGACCAATACGCAACAGGTTTAGCGCCTCGGCAGTCTCTCGGCCCAACAGCGTGCGACCATCGCCTTCAACCACTACAAAATTAGCATTACTTCCGTTTTCAAACCCAGCCAGCGTGACATCTGCCGTGAACGTTCCTAGGGTCGGTAAAGGTTCTGTACCACCATAAGCAAAAAGTTCCTTTGCAGATTTGCGAGATTCACAGTTAATCCCCTTTTGCTTTAACAACTCCCAGGTCTGCTGGCCCATAACATTACATGAAGCTCCCGAATCAATGAGAACATCGGGTACGTCTACACCACCAATGACCAGCGTTACCAAAGCGCTCCTTTGTTCCTTGCGATCATTCACCTGTTCCACTGAAAAGGCATAATCGGATCTTTGCGAATGACCTGGTGTAGCGAAATCTCCTTTGTCTTCTTCTCCAGGGCTAGGTCTTCCAGTCACGAGGTTCGTCTCTCGCCCTCCGCGTCCGCGTCCACCTCGACCCAGTCCACCAGCACTCCTGCCTCCTCTGCCGCGTCCGCCTCTGCTACTCTCAGGTCCTCTAGATCCCGAATGAGTCCTGCTTAGCTGATGGAGTCGAGGGCATTTAACTTTGAAATGGCCTGTTTCTCCGCACTTCCTGCAAGTTTGACCACGCGCCGGGCACTTTTTGCCTTGACTGAAGTGTCCTTCTTGTCCGCAGCTAAAGCACGTCTTCGCTTTCCTGGGATTTTTGTTTCCATACAGCCTGCCACCCACTGCATTGACCTGGTTATCTGCTTGGTCGGTACTGTATTGCTTCAGTTGTCGATCAACCGCTTCTTGGGATCTTGCAACACGCAACAATTCATCTAACGTAACAGTTCCTTCCTTTTCCAGAAATTTCCGGCGTAAATGGCTCGAATAACACTTGTCTATGAGCTGATCGCGAATGTAGTCATCCTCGCCGGCGCCAAAATCACAAGTCGCTGCTCGCTGACGCAATCTACAAACGAACTGATCAACTGTCTCTCCGATCCCTTGCGAAATTTGTCGAAACAAATGTCTCTCAAAGGGAATGTTCGCCTTTGGCACGAAATGGTCGTCCAACACCTTTAACGTTGCTTCAAAACTTGCATCTCCACCCTCACCAGCTAGTGTGAAATAAATTTCTTGCACATCCATACCAGCAACATGCAACAGCAAAGCACGTTTTTGAGCGTCGTTCGATACACCTTTCCCGGTCACATGCAAACTGAACGCTCGCTTCCACTTCTTCCATCGCTGACTTAAATTGTGCGCCTCTCCTTTTGGATTAAATGGTTCCAATCCACTGACATCTAAAGTAACAGAAGTCATCCCAGAACCGCCAACAGCACCGCTCGTAGTACCGCTTGTCGCGTTAGTTTCGCCCGATCCACCGCCTCCCGGCATCGCTGAAATAAATCCTTGACGAAATCCTCGACGAAATCCACAGCGAAATTTTCAACGAAACTCTTGAAACCCTCGGCGAAATCCTCGAAATATCCTCGTCGCCAATGTAGTACCGCGGTTAGGTTAAAACACACTTTATTCACGACCGTTACACTCCGAACTCAGAACGCTAACTGACTCGAATAAATTACAACACACGCTATCTATAGTACATGCAAATTACATAATTCCCGTGTGTACTACATCACATTCATTCTCTCGCTTCTACGCGCTTGCATTAGCATCGTATACACTACAGTTACCACTTGGGGGACGAAGGCCACCATATATCAAACTAAAGCTTATCGTGTGTAGATTTCAAAAATATATGATGGAAATGTTGTAAGAGTAGCTTAAAGGAGTCACGTGACCTTGAATTTTGCATAATTGGCATAAATTGATAATATACTTAAATGCGGCTGTAGCAAGTAAGGCTGTAGATTCTGCATAAAATAAAGCAGGCATAGATAAGATATAATGTCTGTAAAGTATTTTGTCACTTTTAAGGATAAATAGTCACGTGACAGCGACGTCACTTCCGGTCGCGGTAAAAAACCCTCCATTTTTTGTATATTTTTCCTTTTTTTTTTTTTTTTTTGCTTCTTCCTGTTATGTGATTCAAAAGTACATTTTATAACATATGAAAAGCAGTAAAAGATAATATAAGTAGTGGTATTTCAGATGCATGATTAATCATCGAGCGATTTTTCACCGGTATGGTGACCCTGTGGCGTTACTCTTGCAAAAGACTGGGCACAAATGTACAAGGAAGCCATCTTGTTTTTGTGGTAATTACAGTCCTCAAAGATGTGAACAAATATGCATTCAAGGATACCTCGTAAAAGACAAAGAACTGAGCCTTATTGCATAATACATTGTACTGATGACAACACAACGTTAATCAGTCCAAATTCTCTTGACTCATGGAAAACGTTGCAAAAAGCTGGTCAAATCCGAGATCACGAAGGCATTCTTAATGTACAGGTTGCCGATGACCAAATCCCGAATGGAGTATTTTACCATCGCAAATGTCGAAGCACGTTTACACACAAACATGACTTAGATCGAATTACAAAGAGTAAGAATGATGACAAAGAGAAGAAGGTGGAGGTGGAGACGAGTCATCTAGAGAGGAGATCATCTATAAGACAAGGTAGGATGCTTGTTCGGCTAAATAAAAAGAAAGAATCTTAAAGAAATAAGATAATCATAGAGAAGTTGTGTATGGAAAGAAAAGTTTCATTATTGCAGAATTTTAGTTATAGTTTTAGTTATCTATATCAATATCTTGTTTGTATTCTGCTATGAAAAGTAAAATTCTTAATAAAATTATCAAAACATCAATTTATTTAAGGAAAGCCAAGTACTTCCAGCTCCGGGTGTACGAGAAACAGTGCATCTTTTGTGAAAAGAAAGAGAAGTTTGTTAAAGGTTCAAAATCAAGGGAGGGCTTAACACAAGCCAGACAACTCAGAGTCCATGATACAGTGAGAAAAGCTGCAGAAATAAAGCATGACAAGAGAATCCTGGCCCTGGCAAGCCGAGAGCTGGTTGCAGATTCATGTGACTGCATTCGAAATGGCTTAAAGTGCTCCGACCTTTGCCGCCTAATAACTTGTTCTAACCAGCCAGATGAAGAGGAGGACATCCAGGTAGACCTGGATGAAGAGCACGTTGACTTTGACTGAAGTCTCTTGAGTGTGGGTGTAACATTTTCAACATATCACCTACACATGAGAAACACTTATCATGCTAAGAACACAGGGTACCCAGTTTAATTCTTATTTGAACATACATTTAGAATAATGCTAATTGCTATATCTTTTAGTACATTTTATGGTAAAAATACTCTGAATTGTATTTTTGACTCACATAAAAGAAAAAAGGGGAAAAAGTAAAAATATAGACAAAAATTGAAGAGTTTTTTTACCGTGAACGAAGTGACGTCACTGCCACGTGACTATTTATCCTTAAAAGTGGCAAAATACTTTACAGACATTATATCTTATCTATGCCTGCTTTATTTTATGCAGAATCTACAGCCTTACTTGCTAAAAGCCGCATTTTAGTATATTATCAATTTATGCTAATTATGCAACATTCAAGGTCACGTGACTCCCTTAAGCTACTCTTACAACATTTCCATCATATATTTTTGAAATCTACACATGATAAGCTTTAATTTGATATATGGTAGCCTTTGTCCCCCAGAGTGGTAATGAAAAGCCACTTGGCCCATGGACTAAAGACCTTTATTTTGCGTTGAAGATACAAAAAAATACAAGTTTATTAATATTTAACTTTTTGAAACAAAAGAAATTAATTTTTAACCTTGTTGTTAACCGTAACTGGAAAAAATTAACCTATAGCCCTAAAAGAGCCAGAATTTTAGCCGATAACCGTAAAAGCTACCATCCCATTGAGACCCTCTATTCAGAAGTCCAGGAAGAGTAGAGCGCGATTCGCTGACTACAAAAGCGGCAACAAAGTTGTGGCTAAATTGATACACGGATACATACCGCAAAAGAGCTACTTTGTTTCGAAGAAAGACTCATTTTTGCAAAAGGTTCCAACGAAAATAAAGAATCTCGATGAAGGTTTCGCAGCGCGAGTCGGCTTGTCACATGGGCTCATATAAACATGGCCTTGTTTACATCATTTGCATCTGTCAAATGCAAGCATGCGCAGTAGCAGTGACACAGCTCCTTTAACAACCAACCCTGCTGACCCTGCAATATGGCTATGGTCTTGTTTCAGTTTTTTTATGAAAACCATCTTTTTTAAAAAAAGAAAAATGTAGGCAGGGCAGGAACAAACAGAGGTCTAATTGCCCAGGACAACTGCATTTTGATCTTGGGCTAGCAAAAATAGTGGCTTTGTGGCCTAGTGGGTAAGTAAGGTTAGTCTCAATGCTGCTATGAGGCTGCCATTTTTTTCGTTTTCTTTTACTTATTTGAAGGATTATGTAACACCAGCACCTGCCTGTACAGGGTGGTTGCCCATTTGCTACATGCCACATGATTCAGTAGCTTGTTTATCATGTAGAATATGCACGACGATTCACTGTAAGAGTGGAACAACGTGTCAACAACTTTGAGAAAATTGGCTGAATAATTAAATATTTTTTTATCACTGTTAGTAAAGCAAACGATGGAAATATTGTTTTGATAGTGTAATTCGAATAGAGAACTTTAAGTGTGTGTCATACAATTTAAAAGAAAAAAGAAGGATTACGGTGATTAAGGAAACATTTAAGTAGAAAGAAATGATGAAAATATAAAATGCTGTGTAATGTAAATAAAGAGAGAGATCAAGCGTGTATCATGTAAAATGAAAAAAAAAACAGGAGTACAATGATAATGGAAAAAAGGAGAAAGTTAATTAAGCTTGTACATAAAAAAAAAACTTACTCATAGATATCAAAATGAAATTGTCAAATTTTATACACTTATATACCCATTATGGAAAAAAAATTTAGCTCGTGGAAGATCAATGCATTTAATGCATAAAAACAGTTTCGAAAAGAAATCCCATAACAACACAACAGAGTTAAGTTATTTATTGTAAATAATTGTAAAGAGAAAAGTCTTAATGTATATGAATATTTTAATCTAGCCCACTTGCATGACGTTAATTCGTCATATTCAGGGTGTTTGTTTATCGTTCCTGTTTTTAAAGCACATTTGCCTAGTATTCAAGTCTTGCAACGTTCGTAGTACCATAAACAACCTTATGAGAAAGCTTCAAGGCACGATACAAGTATGTTTTCTACCAGCGACCGCTTTCATTTTTAATACCGGTTTGCGCACACCTTGCCAGTTAAATGCTCATTATTTTTCGCTTTATTTGTTCTTCCATTACAGCATCAAACATTCTTTATTCGTCACAGTTCAAAGCAGTGTATCGGGATGATAGTAAATAATATTACTTGAAACTTTGTACTCTTTCAGGGCCAAGACTCTCAGACTAAAATTAGTGACACTGTAAACATAATTAGAAACACTAAAAAAAAGTCCTGGGACGCCATTTTTGTGGTTTTTGCGTTGAGAAGATACAACTTTTTGGCTTTTCTTTAGTGCCATGCCACTTTATATTGCATATTATTTGTACAAGCCACTTCTTAGATAAATGTACTATCTCTCACAAAATGGATTTCTTGTCCCAAAGCCTACGACAAAAATCTCGGGCACTTAAACAATTTTTTCTGAAAACTGTGAATTTTGCTTGCTTTGCTTGCTCTGCTTGGTTTCGACTCTTGAAACCTCCAGTGTTTGAAAACTTATCACAATTTTATCAATGAAACCATCTTATTTTCTTTCGACAACGACTTCCTCATTTTATTCTTTCATTTTTGTCTTGGTTTAGGGGCCCATCAAACATCGTTTAGCTAAATTAAGCTATTATTAGTGAGTTGCGTGCTAATTATCATGTACTTTCAAATTTTCCAAAGCGTCAGTGAATAGCCTCTTATTAGTCCAGGCATTTTGTCGTCGGACCAGCAACTGACTGCACAAGAATTCGAAGCTTTCTCATCATTGACCAGTTAGAAATATCCCATACATGAACATACTAAAAGTCCCTAAAGATCCAAGCATGGGAACACGTCCAAACAAGACTCTTAACACGAGTCCCTCTAGTCATAAGAAAAACTTTCTTTTCGGTATAGTTAGGATACCTTCAATTCCGTAATTTCTTTTTTAAAATCGAAACGCGAATGTGTGTTTTGGAATTCCCATTCACTTTGTAATTTTCGGCTTGAACCAGAACTTTGGCATTGCAGGGCGCGCGCTTTATTTATTACTTCATAAGTCAGTGAAAACATTTCCTTCGGCTTTAGCGAAAATGGTCGCCAGTTTCATAAAACTTGATACGATTCCTAGACTTTTTTCTTAAAATTTTGAACAAAACAAAATAGATGAAATTAATAATAAACTAAGTTTTGTGACTCCCGAGAAAAGTAGCGCGAAGCGACGAGTGAAGTACAGGTTTTTTCACCGAGGTGAATGATCAGTTCATTTTGGAAGTCTCTACTCAAGACACTCAAGTCAAATATTTTTTCCTTGAATTATATTAGCTTAGAACACGATATTACTTTTACTTTCAGTTTAAAATTATCCTTTTTAAGTTCTGAATTCGCTTGCGGAAGACATAACTCCTCGCTAAATACTTCAACTAGATAGCTAACAATCGTGGATGTTTTCTACAGGTTTTACGTGTTTTTTTCTGATTTAGGAATCTTATACAGAACAGTTGTTTTATTTAATCGTTACACAAATGCACTTACTTAGGAAAAAAAAACATAATAAATTCTCTCAGTCTTTACTAGTCCATGCTGTACGGGGCTTCAAACTCGAGCAACACAACAGGCAGTACATACAACCTCGTTTCCGTGCAGCGCAGCATTAGCCTATTCTAAAAAAAACTCGTTTTTCGTCAACTTCCCCTGCTCGGATTTTCGGGGACTTTTGATATGTTATAGAGAACACGTTCCTGGACCATGCCAAAAACCGTTAAAAAACCTTCTTTTGCAATTAGTGACAGGTTGACCGACGTTTCACGATAAAATGCCTGGTTTTAGTTAAAAGATCAGGATCACTCACCGTTTCTGGGAACGGAGTCATCTTTCTACCGACGCTCAAAAATAAATAAATAGACACTTGAATTTTCAAGTGGTACTTCAACACTGATCCAAAGATCATCTCTACGATAAAAGTCACACGTTTTCATTGTACGACTACATTGTGCAAACTTTTAGTCCAGCAGAATTCTTTTGAGCTCGTGATAATTTTTTATCCTGTGATAATGTTATCCCGAGATAACTTTTGTATCCCAAGAAAATTTTTTAAATCCTACCACTAGCCACCTCCACTTCAGTCAATAATTGTTATATATCGAGATAAAAGGTTATATCGCGATAAAAAATTATCTCGGGATCAAAAAATTATTTCGAGATAAAAAATTATCTCGGGATAAAAAATTATCTCAGGATAAAAAAGTTATCTCGGGATGAAAAATTATCTCGGGATAAAAAAATTATCTCGGGATGAATAAGTTATCTCGGGATAAAAAATTATCTCGGGATACAAAAGTTATCTCGGGATAAAAAATTATCTCGGGAAAAAAACATTATCGCAGTATAAGAAAATATCACGGGATAAAAATGTTATCTCGGGATAACATTATCACAGGATAATAAATTATTACGAGCTTAAAAGAATTCTGCTGAATAAAACTTGGAAGAGTGTAAATTTTGGGATGTCACCTATGGGCCACCGTACTACGGTGTAGAGTTCTGACCTGTAGCTTGACGATTTCACTCTCAGGCTTACTTGAGAAGAAACAGAAGCTATGAATAGACTAGTTTGCTTTTTTAAAAAGGGGGAAGGAGCCTGGGGGCAAAGTTTGGGCAAGGCTTATTCATTTATGCATTTATTTATTCCATTATTTGCCCATTTGTCAGTCCTGCCGTTGAGGAATTTGCTTTAGCATTTTTTGCTTGAAACAAGGAACCCAAGTGTTTAATGAATTCAGCCATTTAAATAAAGCGCATAAAGCTGGAAAACCGTGCAGACCACACACAGAAAAAAACTGATTGCAGAACGGCAAACATCAAGGTGCAAGTGGCACGGTGCATGCACCCCACCAGGAGAAAAATAGAACGGCAAGGAGGGTCAGGAGGAAAAATTCTCTTAAGTTTCTTATCAGCGAGCGTATAGGTCTTGCTCCATGGTTTTTAGACTTAAGAATTTTCATCTTAAATTCAAAAAATTCTCAAGTTCTTGTTTGTTTGTTTGTTTTTATAGAAACTTTGCATCGTTGCAGCAGTGATATACCATACAAAAGCAAATGAGAACGCTTGTGCACATCTAAGGTGCATCAAGAGAACGGGAAAATGCCTGAAAAAAGCGGGTGTACGAGTTCGCCATATGCCTCCAGCTACAGCAAGTGTGGTTAAAAACGTTTGCTAAGAGTCCTAACTGTATCCAAGACGTTTAAAAAAATCTTAGGCAGTAGGGCGGGTCGGTTGTTACAGTGACAGCCAAAGCTCTCTGGGCTGAGCGAACACTCTCGTGAACGGACAGCTTGTCTACTCGCAGCCACCCGTAATTAAACAAGCGACTGTTTTTTTAATTGTAAGCTTACTGTTTCCCGAGGTTGTAGTTTGTCATTTAAGTATTTTTGTACTCCAAACTACTTCTACTACAACTGCGCCCGTGGCTTAGCATAGTGTAAGCCGGAAAAGGAAAGGATTGTGACTCATTACCAAACACGCCATGGATCGGCATGGAGCTCTCAAAAGTCATATCGAGAAGTTGGGAGTTATCTTCCAGCTTTCTTTCTCTTTTCTATTCTCTTTGTTTGAAGGTGTCGAGCCTAGTCAGAAGACGTAGAAGTTCGCAAACCAGTATAACTTGCAACACCTAAGTTAAAGCTTACTGTTGACAATTATGCCATCCATTTGTATTTTGTTTTGTTCTAGAAAAAATGTCTACCAGTCATCCCGTGCTGTATGCTGGGAAGCGAGACCTGCGAGGAGAAGCTGTGCTGTTTTGTGAGGTTCCATGAATGCACCAAAAGACTTGGCGACAAAAAAGACAGAAAGTGATTCACTCGACAAGACCCAAGGAAATGATTATCTCTCGAAACACGAAATCGGAAAATGAAGGGGAATTATGCCTGTACAAAATGTAGTCTTTCTATCGATATCAGTTGTCATAAGTGGAAAAGTGTAACAATAAAAGAGCCTGATTGTGATAAAACTGTAGTCTATAATCTTGGTTTTAGTTTGTTTTTTGCCGATTTCCGTACGTAAGCAAAATATACCTTACCACAGTCGAGGATAATTTGCAGTGTTCTCGTTTTAGAAGAACCGTATTAGACTTCTCGAACTAACTCCTCATTTTATGGCTCTACGCCGGAGATCATTTTCTGAAACAAACTTCATTTTTTCGCCGGGGAGAAGTGACTCAGAGCTTAAAAATGATCCTTTTTTCACTCGGCGTAAGCTATACTTAGCATGAATCAAGGAAAAACTGTTACTCGCTGTAACATGGTTTTTGGCAGCTATAAAACTGGAAGTGCCCTCGCACTAAGAAAAACCAAACTGACGTGGAGGTCAGAATCCCCTTTTCTGGTAGGCCGAATTGTTCGTAGCTAGAAGACAAGGAAAATTATGCTTTAACCTGAGGAATGTTCAGATTTTACTTACAATATATACGATAATATATTACCAAATTTCAAATCTCTCAATCGTCTTTTTAAATCCAGTAGAATGGCCTCATATCCACTGATATATAATTCCTGCTGCTCATTTCCTAGCCATGTCATCAAACGCAGAAAATTGACCTCAGTAATATTAATGTAAAGTAATTCGTGTACAAAAAAAATTGGATTATTCTGCAAATCACCATGAACTACATCTGGAACTCTTAGCCATCCCAGTTACAATCGCATATATCAAGTAATAAATCGCTGTATGTTGAAAATTTGTCCTCTAATATTAAGCGTAAACCTCACTACAAACCAGTTCTGCAAATAGACTTAATTGGCAGACCTGTAATTAACCAAGCACGTTGAAAAAGTCTATGGCCATTTGCAAAGTGTCTACAACGGCCAGGCGGCCTTAATTTACCCGTCCTTTTTTCATTTGTTCATTTATTTATTTATTTATTTATTTCAAATCTGACATAAGTTTAACATCCGGTTTCTTCCCGTCTAATCGAAGGCCCGGTACCTCATTTTACCCAAGGTCAAGCCAAATTTTCAGTTTCTTGGAAAGTAAGTACTAATATATAGAATTAGCCAGGGCTAAAATCGAAGTTCTCGATAATATAGTTTATGGCGGAGCCCCATTGCTAAGGAAATCTACCCATCCCAGAAAATTTGGTAATCACGTGACCGACCGACCGACCGACCGTCCGTCCGCACCACAGGCATACCAATGTTTACTCTCACACTTTCTAGCTACTTTGGGAGCCCAGGAGAAAGCTGATTGCACATCAATGTTGTCATCAATTGACAGCTGTCAAAACAGGGTATCCGCTGTCCACTATCATCTGAACGAATCGCGGGCTCAGGTGTCGACCCATCGAGGTCGAGTATTTTTTGAAGTTATCCGCTGACAATTTACTCGTTTTCAAATGATCGCAGGCTCACGTTTACTTTTGTTTTAAATTCATATCAAATATGTTGTGTTTATGTCAGTATCGCCCCGCACTATTACGATTTTGATTTCAAACTGACTTCAGACGCAAAAATTCAGCCAGTGTTTGTAAAATACAGGCGGGGAAGACCTTTTCTTACCATGGGCACGTGTTGGTCACGCTCCACGTCCAATTTTTATGCTCTGATTGGTTAAAATTTGACAGGTGAGTTCATGCGTAAAATTTATGCAGCATCTTGAAAGTTGTTTACTTTGACAGCTGAAGCTGACAGAGTTTTGAGTCAACTTGTGATGTTTTTAACTGTCTTTTTCCACTGGATGTACAAAATGAAATACAGCTGCTATCAAGAGTGTTCTCTTATTCATGGCTGGTTTGTTTATTGGGTTTTTGGTTGAAAAATGCGTCGCTTGTTAAAGCCGATAATCCGGTTTCGGATGGCATCGTTTTTGTTTTTCACCTTGCTGGATGCTTACGAGAATTATAAAGGCTCAAGCGATCCTTGCCTTACTTGATAGCTTTCAGGAGCTGCATCTCGAAATATGGTAAGCCTGAGTAATTATTGTATTTAAATCTAATTTCATGAAGTCCAGCGGCGAAGTTTATGAAGCTAGTTTATGCACGTTTGTATTAAGATTTGACTGAGACACTGATCTGACCTCGTATGAGGTTTGATATAAGCTTAAGCTTACAGAACTTTAAAAAGCTTTTAGTCGATATTAATTCACCTTAAATAGAAAGAAAAAACTTTCCGAAGAATATTTAGTTATAATTTTGGCTGTAGAAAGAAAGCTTTGAAGGATTTTCTTTTCGTGAGTTCATCTTTAAAAACAGCCAACACCGGGAAACCGGCGGCTTAAAACATAAACTTTAAGCTTACTAGTAAAGACTTGAGGATTCTTAGACACACTTAAATACTCATTTGTTTTCGTGAATGAAAATTGTTGTCTCTGTAAATGTTCTATCGAATTATTTTTCTTTATTGATTTTTGGTAGTCTCAAAAGTGTAATTTTCATCGCTTTTCCGTTTGTTTTCAGGCGTTCATAAACATCGCTCGCAGGAGTACTCAAAATGCCAAGCGTATCAAACGCTTTTTAAGATTACACATCGTTATAAAACCGTTAATAAAAAATAGACTCAGTAAATTCTTTATCACGTTGAAGCGTAACTCTTTTAAAACTTCTTCGCAAATTTGGCGCTTGTTAAAAGTTAGAACCGGCCGGCCGTATGGGTGATTTTGGAAATTTTTTGAACGGTTTCGCTAATTAAAAGTCCACGCGTGCCTCTATGGTCCTGAATATTGAATGAATGCAATTTGTCTTGAAAAATTGTGAAATACTGCATTTTGTACGAGGTCTGTATGATAAAAACAGCACCTCATAATACTCTTTCTCCTCAGATGTGGTGTGTAAAAAAAATAAAAGATTGGTGTGCACGCACCCAGATTTATTGGCAAGAATTTGTAAACTTGTCGAACGCAAAAAATTCGGTCTGATTTGTTTTCCAAGAATTTGTTTTGCACGCCTTATCTACTGTGATCAAGAGCCATCGCTCTTGCTCTTAAATGTGACCGAAGACTATTTTTTGGGTGTACGTATAAGGCTATATCAACTCGATACAAAATTTGCTTCACTCCAAAATCACTTAGCTTTTCCCTCAAAAGTCACATGAATGTGCTCTTACGTTAACTGATTTGTGGAATACAAAATTATTGTTTGATTTAAGTTATAAATTTATCAATGGGAGCTTCGCTTTTAGCTGTGGCTAAATATATATATTAGTTTGTTCAAACAAAATATAAAATCGTGTAATGCTAAGCGGCGAAGGCAACGCCGGAGAACGGTGAAAAAAACAACAACAACAACAACAACAACAGCTTAATTAGCAAAAAAGCAACTTTGCACGTGCAGCACACTTTTTTGTACATTTTTTTTGCCATTGTTTTGCACGACTACAACGTGAAACTTCCAGAAACTTCTTAGTTACACGGTTTATGGAGGAAATGTCGTACGTGAACTCGTTCACCTTTTTTTCACTGCACTCATTTTCACCTTGCACATATTGGTGGCCGCTAGCATTTCTCATTTGTCACCGCCGAGTTATAAAATTTTAATGTTGTTCTTGCAACAAAAAAATGTCTCCTTTGTTTCTTATCTCTTGCTCTAGATCTCTGTTGCCCTTTCTCTAGTTGAGCTTCGCTGGCCTGCCGCCTACTTTCTCTTTTTCTTTGTCTTTCTCTTGCTCTATATTCCAAATTTGTGGATAGACAATTAATCTAAGCTTAATACTTTGGACAACACGGATACACAAACAATTTCCGCTTTTCGTTTTCGTCTTTATTGACTTGTTAGTTGTCTCTGCTTTACAAGACACCGGTGGCTATGCGATTTCCCGCCAAAATAACCTCGAGTTGCATTTGGGTTGCCATACCTGTTGATTTAGTTATTTTACATTGGTTTGCCTGTGGTGCGAACGGATGGGCGGGCGCGCGTGCGTATGATCACGTGATTACCAAATTTTATCGGATGGGTAGATTACTTCATTTTCTTACACATGGTGCTACGCTGTGCACGCTTCGCTCGCGAGAGCTCCGCTAAGAAACATACAACTGGAGTTTGCAGAATACTGCAGAGTTTTTAATCCGAGTTCCAGATGGCAAAATAGATAGCAAATGCAATTTTCGATTAAAAAATTTGATTCTCGAAAGCAGACTTTCGCTGCCCAGCCTCGTGCCCAGGGTCTTTTTTGAAAACCGGAAGGACATGTTATGGATACATGAAGCTGTTTAGAAGAACGCAATTCACCGCTGACAGGGAAGTCTGTACCTGTCTCCACCACTCATCCCGCTTCGCTACTGCTGATTTTCCTTTTGGAGGTTTGTCTTACGACGCTTTAAGAGGTCCTTTAACTGTTTTATGCACTTCATTGGTAAGATTAGCTTTATACAAATAACCCAGTCCCGTTTTCGGTGAGGGCGTCGATAAATTCCGGAATATGGAACATTCCGGAACATGCCGGAACATTCCGGAACATTCCGGAACATCCCGGAACATGAAAAAATAAAAACAATTTTCATGAAAATAAATAAAATAATAATAATAATAAAATAATTTTTATAAAAATTAATAATAACGTAAAATAACAAAAAACCGAAAGAGAAGGAAATAAAGAAAAAGAAACTCGTATCATCTTCGGGTATGAGAAAACAATATTTTGCCGCAAATAATTTGTGGGGCGAGGGTCCATGGAAAGGGCGTCGATAAAACCCGGAACATGGAACATTCCGGAACACTCCGGAACATGCCGGAACATCCCGGAACATGAAAAAATAAAAGTAATTTTCATGAAAAAAAAAAAAATTAAATAAAATGATAATAATAACATAGTTTTTGTAAACATTAATAATAACAAAATAACATAAAATAAAAAAGAAAACGAAAAATAAAGAAATGATTAAGAAAAAGAAACTCATCTACGAGTATGAGAAAACAATATTTTGTCGTAAATAATTTGTTGGGCGAGTGAGGGTCCATGCAAATGACAGTAATGAGTGAAGGCTTGCTTCTAAATTCAAAATATATTAAAATGGGTGGCGAGGAGGGGGTTTTTCAAGCTTTACTCACACAGCTACCTTTTGTAATTGTTTGCCATGAGTTAATCATTTGGCGGTTAACCATTTACGGTTCTGCGATGGTCTGAAATGTCGGTGCACTGTATGTCATGTCAAGCCGAGTCGGTAATTAAGTTTCTAAAGTCCAAAGCGACGAGCCCCTAAGGGACCAGTCATAATTTTCAGTTGGAAATGGCAGACTCCATGTCCTATGCTGACCAGCAAGATGACGAATCACTCTCAGATGACGATTATGTAGTTGGCACATTCGGAAGTGACAGTGAGTAAGAACGGTAAAGTAAAGAAAATGTTATTTGTTATTACCATTTGGGCATTTTGTAAGAAAGGGGGGGGGCTTAAATCTTTTAACATGATTGAAGCGGGGGATACCTAAAAACATGGGTGCTATTGAGTAGGGATCTGGAAATAATTTGGGATAAAAAACAATTTCTCCTCCACTCCCCCCTCCAATTTAAATTATGACTGGTCCCTAAGCTCTTCTTGCGGTCGCAAAGCCGTAAATGAATAACCTTTAAACCGCATGGCAAACATTTACGAGAGGTAGCTGTGTGAGTAAAGCTTGAAAACCCCCCTCCTCGCGACCCATTTGAATATATTTTGAATTTAGAAGCAAACCTTCACTCATTACTGTCATTTCCATGGACCCTCGCCCCACAAATTATTTGCGACAAAATATTGTTTTCTCATATCCGGAGATGATACGAGTTTCTTTTTCTTTATTTCTTTCTCTTTCGGTTTTTTATTTTACGTTATTATTAATTTTTATAAAAACTATTTTATTATTATTATTATTATTTATTTTCATGAAAATTATTGTTATTTTTTCATGTTCCGGGATGTTCCGGAATGTTCCGGCATGTTCCGGAATGTTCCATGTTCCTGGTTTTATCGACGCCCCCATGGAAATGACAGTAGTGAGTGAGGGTTTGCTTCTAAATTCAAAATATATTCAAATGGGTCGCGAGGAGGAGGGTTTTCAAGCTTTACTCACACAGCTACTTCTTGTAAATGTTTGCCATGAGTTAATCATTTGGCGGTTAATTATAACCATTTACGGTTCTGCGATGGTCTGAAATGTCGGTGCACTGTATGTCATGTCAAGCCGAGTCGGTAATTAAGTTCCTAAAGTCCAAAGCGACGAGCCCCTAAGGGACCAGTCATAATTTAAGTTGGGGGGGGGGGAGGAGAAATTGGGGGGCCTTCAAAGCTTGAAAACCCCCCTCCTCGCGACTCATTTTAATATATTTTGAATTCAGAAGAAAGACTTCACTCATTACTGTCATTTGCATGGACCCTCACTCACCCAACAAATTACCCGTATTTGTGACAAAAATTGTTTTCTCATACTCGTAGATGAGTTTCTTTTTCTTAATCATTTCTTTATTTTTCGTTTTCTTTTTTCGTTATTTTATGTTATTTTGTTATTATTAATTTTTACAAAAACTATGTTATTATTATCATTTATTTAATCAATTTTTTTCATGAAAATTACTGTTATTTTTTCATGTTCCGGGATGTTCCGGGATGTTCCAGCGTAAGCTGTCTCTTGTGGCTTTTTTATTTTACGCACTGTCGGTAACTTTTTGGGCCATGTCGCTTGTCAGAATTTACCCGGGCAGGGCCTCTGCAGTATTAAAAAATTATTGAATGAGGCTGAGTATCATCTAAAGAATTATGGCCTTGGTGGATAACACCCCCGGAGATCTCCCTAATTCTTCAGATGATACGAAAGCCAAATTCAACAATTGTTTTATTATTCATTCAAAATAATTCCTTGTATAAAAACAAGCTAAAACATGCTTACCTCCATCGATGTTAAGTTCATTTTGGATATTGCATGTTTATTGGCAAGTTTAAGAGATAAAAGCAGGGGCGGATGCAGGAATTTTGATTGGGAGGGTCCAAAACTTTGGTTCAGAAAGGACTGTTGAACTTTGTTTGTTGCAACGTGTTCCTCAATCTCTCAATACTGGTCGAGGTTGGTGTGGGAAATACTACTTTGTGAACAGAGGAGAACAGATCATTTTTTAATATCCTTGGAATTTAGCTTAGTGGCAAAATGCAATGCGATTTTCATTAAAAAAATTAGCCAATTAAAAAGTGATATACGATCGGGGGGGGGGGACAAATGGCAGATGTCATCTGTCGAGTTGTCTTCTTGCCAATTAAGTTCACCAATTCACCAAGTGAAATGTTCATTGCCGTTTTGTTGTCCCAACCTAAACAACTCAACCTTGTCCCCAGGTCTTCCCGGTTAATAGTTCATGATCAATAATCTGGCAATTTTGCTGCACTTTTGATATAATTTTTTTACACATCACAAAATTCTTCCAATCTGGTCAACAATAGCTGGTTATTTAACAATTATTCCTCGAGCCCGAATGGGCTCTGAGTCAATAGCCCATGAGGCTGAAGGCCAAATGGGCTATTGACTCAGAGGCCATGAGGGCGAGACGGATAAACAGATAGATGATACCAGATAAATTATCCGCCCAAAACATAGACCAGTTTTCCCATCAAGACAGATTATCCATCTAAGAGTGTTGATTGACCAGATTCCAGAATAAGAATAAGGGCAATTCATGAACTCTAAAAATCACTCATTTTGGCATTCATTGCTTTGCAATAGAGAGGAGATGTGATGTCATGTTACCATGGTAGCAAAATTTCTGGATCAGAGTAAGAGAGCTTAAGCAACAACAACAGTGACGGCAAAGAGAGCGGCAAAAAAGCAATAGGTTTAGTTAACAAAACAACCGTGCATCACGTTTTTTTTTACATTTCTTAGCCGTCATTGCACGACTGCGACATGAAACGTCCTAATTCTATATGCTTGCTTCATTGAGTACGTGAACACAACACCAAAATATTTTTTTTCTTTTTTTAAACTTAGATATGGTCCTCTCAGATTTAACCCCAGAAAATTTCACCAACATTTGACACAAAATGAAATTGAATAAGATCAATGAAGTTTGAAACAATGTGAATTCACTTTTTCAGTGATGTTTTCAGTTTGTTGTCATCCAGAGCTTTTGCTACCATGGCAACAAGAGACCTCTCTATAGCTAAAAATCTTTATGAAATGAAGTATCCCGATGTATGTACATGTATAATTTTTAAGGGGCCTAAAAAATCACAGTACACGAAACTTGCAACAAAGCCTTTGCATATACATAATATAGATTATATCCATATTTTTCTGGAATACGCTTTTGAAATCAAATGCACCCAAAGAGGGATAATCCATCTCTAGTGTGAAAAAGGCCAATGTTACTAAAAAAATTTAATTATGCAACAGAAAATGACATCCTTTGAGAAAAGCACCAAAACAACTGTGAAGCTGAACGTTGGAGGTGTCTATTTCAAGACTTCTCTATTAAGAGGCAGTCTCCCTAAAAGCGGTCCACTCGATTTCGCGACAAAAAATACTTTTCCTTTATTTTTTGTCGGTGAAGAGGCTTTAGTAGGTATATACTAAAATCGCTATTTTTGTTTTCAAATTCATTTTCTTAACTCTGCTACAAGCCAAAAACGAATTGAGTCCGTCTCGCTTCTCAGAGAGTGTTTCAAAGACTAAAATTGAGGGATTTTGAAAAGCGCGTTGCAAACAAACGAATGACCGCACAAAAAATCTGTTCAATTCACTTTTTTTAGTTAACCTTCAATAGTTCATAGGCTACATAAAAATGTCTTTGATCAAAACGTATTCAAGTTACTGTGGTTCAAAGAATACCTATTTTGCAGGCTTAATCCAAACCCTGAAAGTAAGGAAGATTTGAGGTAAAATATCTCAAAAGTTGCGGCCTAAATCTGGTTTAATAATCATATCAAAGTAAAGTTTTAAGCTTATTTTTTTGGTTTATAGGCTCAGACTTGTGGGTATCTTCTGGGATTGCAACCAACAGTAGATTATAATCTGCCTTTTTGCGTATTTGCATAATTACTGGCCGTGTCAGATGTCATGATTGTACAGATTAAAAGTTCCATGAAATTGCCTCTTTTGACACTTGAATTCGTCTCCGGCCTCTAAAAGAAAGTAATTAAGCTTCTTTAAGTACTTTTGAATCGAAAGACATATCGTAACCGGGATTATAATGCATGTTACTGATTACCACGATCAACTGGCGAGCGCCGTCGTCTTGTAACTACCTGCACTGAACAGTAAACAATGTTTTTAATAGAATTCTCTAGATCAGAAGTTGATCCTAGCTCTCTAAGTAATGAAAATAAATATCACTTCCCCGGGATACAAAACATGTACAAGAAAGGCAACGTAGAATTTTAAGTTCTTTCCGCAATTTCAGAGTGAATTTCACCGCGGTGCATAAATTATTGTAAAAATCAGGCTGTTTAAAAACGTTTGACGCACAACAAAAACAATTAGTCATTTACCGTTTTATCTGTTATCGGTAAATAAGACGCTTACCTCTGCTTTAGATTCTTGATGGAAGAAGTCTATCCAGCGAGCTAAAGTAATGCAGTTTCGTTAATTTTCAAAATCAAATCATATCGTGATTTGTCACGTAATGTTATGGTCACGTGGCTACGTAACCCAGTCGACGGCCAAAATCTTTGTGATAAACGAAATTTCTGTTTCTCTCCAGAAAAAAAAAAAAAAGCCCTCATTGAATGATTTTTCCTCCTTAAATTGCACAAAATAGACCGATTGCAAATATGGCGACGATTTCACCAAAGCGAGGCTTATCGGTAGCAACCGTTGCTAAGGGCTGGTTGCTGTGTTTACCCGTGCCGTTGCTGGAAAGACTGCAGCTTCTCAGACGTCTTTTCCTTTAATTTCGACAAAAATAAGTCAATTTTCTTCGCTGAAAGGTTTCAATCTGGTATACACGCTTTGGATACTGTTTTCCTATGCTAAATTGTACGATCAACTGACGCACAGCGATCACAGACAGAGTCATTTGTAGCGATCGCGATACTTTGACTGCCTGATATTTTTCATTCATTGTATTAAAGGTTCACATGTAATTATCATTCTAAAAGCTGATCTTCAATTTTTAGAATTTGATTGCATGCCATTTTTGCTGTACATTTATAAATAGTACCATGCCGGATAGTTGTTGCGTGCCTTTGTGCTGCAAGAGTGGTTATCGTGTAGGGCCGGATGGGAAAAAGATCATGTATCATTGCCTTCCATCGGATGCTGTAAGACTGAAGGTACTACTTTCAATATTATCGTTCATTAAACCTATCGTTTCAGATTTCTGATATTTCTCGATACGACATATATTTCAGGAGTGGCTTGTAAAAATTCGACGAGAGGTATCTCCAGCATTTCAGATAACTGAACGAACCAAAATCTGCTCCTTGCATTTCAAGATAACTGATTTCGTGTAACCTTGACTGGTCGTCGATATTTAAAGGACGATACTATTCCCTCTATCTTTTCATGGTCGGCTGCATCCCCTAAGCGAAAATCACCACGTAAGAGGTCACCGAGCGATTCCGTAGCTCATGATCAGAAGCCATCCTGCAGTAGCAAAAATGACCGCAACTCGGAAAGTGATGTGGATCAAATCAGCCAGTTACGTACGCACATTGCTCAACTTGAACAAGAAAAGAATATGCTCCAACTTCACAATAAACATCTTTCGAAAACTGTCGATGAACTTCTCGCAAACCAGTTTGGAATAACAAAATTTATGGGTGAAGACTCGGACATCAACTTTTACACCGGCTTCCCAAATTATCAAACACTACTGGCTTGCTACAATTTCTTAAATCCGGGGGAAAATGGTGAGAACATTGTTTACATCACTAGTGCGAACGACGAGTTAGAGTTTCCGGCGTTTCCAACCAATGAGATTAACCGGGAAACAAACCCGGCAGACGTCGGAAACTAAGTACTCTGGACGAGTTTTTTATCGTCCTTATCAGAATGAGGCTTGGATTATTACTTCGGCGGAGCGCGAAGTAAAGGATTCGCGACGCTCAGGAATGTATCAAAGTTGCAATTTTTTGACAAGGTTGGGCAAGCAAAGTCTGTAGGTTTTCGGTTCTATCCGGCTATTTGACGAAGTGAGAGCCGAATTAGTTCGAGATATCTCGACATCACTTCAATTTCTTTGATTTGTTCTTTAACTTTTTTGAGGAAGAAAGGATTATTATTTTGGCTTTCCCGGGGTTTGAACCGACTCACCTGTGTGACCCGTCGGATCAGAGGAGACTCTAAGTTGGGGGATTAGCCGATTGCGCTACTGCGACCCAAGGTAGAAATGATGCACTAGTTTCGGGACAAGATTGGGCGTGCAAGTTCGTGACTTTTCGGCTTGTTTCAACTATTTCACGAAATGAGACCGGATTAATTCGTGATATCTTGAGATCACTTCGAGTTTAGTCTTTAATTACTCGAGGAATAAATAGAGGATATTTCGTGGCCGCGCAGGCGCGAAATTTCTCTTCGAGTGATGAAAAACATTTCACGAGTGAGCCCTCCTTTCGAACTGTTTTATGATGAATTTAAAGTTACATATGCTGCACAAAGACATTTTGTCTTTGTTGAGAGTTACGTGGTAAAATTGCTCTCATGCGTTGCGTGACTTTCTCGAATGTTCTCTACGTTTTTGGATTACCATGAATAATTAATTAGGGCCTGTTTACATTTCAGCATGAGTCAGCAGATTTGCATCAGTTACTGAAATCATAAAATATGTCGAAAAGCTACAACTATTCGCCTGTTTAGTATTTTCTAGAACCTTATGTCAAACGGTATACAAGTTCCAAGTGAGTTCTTTTGACGAACGAAGTTTTTTTCCCACGAGCTGGACTGCTGTGTTTAGTCAAGTGTGACGAAGGTCGAGTTTACAAGTTCGCGGAAGCCGTAAGATATCTGAAGTTCAAGTGAGGGTTTGATATTATTGGTAGAGGCTGTTTAGTTTTACTCAAAGTTCAAGTCAAGTTTGAGTTGGTGGATGCTGTGTTTTAAAGCTCTGTAAAGGCTATGTTCCCTTTGGTGTTAAACTTCCTTGTGTTAATCCGACATCCCTGCGTGCTGATAGTCAGTGAATAATTATCCTCAAAACATTCGAACTGGTGACTTTGAGTTTTAGCCAATTCCATGCTCAACGTAATTGATTCCTTAGCCATGCGTTACATATCTTTAATCAGTACATGAGACCGCTATGCTGTTTTTGAAGCCTGATGTGACTAAGAAAAATAGAGAATTGTTTTTTTTAGAAGGATTTGTATGGAGTCATCAGAGCATAACTGGGTTAATTTCTCGGAGACAATTTGTCACGAAATGCTAGTTTTTGGCAAGTAGGCCTCTTGGATGTTGCTCTTTTCAGAATATCCTGACAAATCCCATAATTTCACAAATTAACACCTTACTCTTACCATATTTGATTTCTTACTATTCCTCCGAATTAACAATTAATTAGTTCCACAACCACGACGCCGAAGTGTACGCTCCGTATCGTCTTGTTTGAACTTGATTTGGCCCATAGGTTCAGGGTACATGTATCTACAATTAACAGAATTTGCATATCCTGGATGAATTTTCTGTACTTAAAATTCGGTCACCTCAACATTTGGCCAGACAGAGAGACAATAGATAAAGCAATGCCCCAGTCTTTCAAGGATAAGTACCCCAAAACAAGGGTTATTATTGATGGGACAGAAATCAAATGTCAAACCCCTTCCTCTTTGGCTCTGCATAGTGAAACTTTCTCTACGTACAAGAGTCATACGACATTTAAAGGTTTGATTGGCATTGCACCGAGTGGCCATATAACATTCATTTCGCAACTTTATGCTTGGAGTATTTCAGATAGAGAGTTAACTGTCAGGTCGGGGCTACTCAGCTTACCTTTTTCCCGTGGTGATGTAGTAATGGCTGACAAAGGCTTCACCATTTCAGATCTTCTGGAGCCCATTGGTGTTGGCTTGAATATCCCCCCATTTCTTGGTTTAAGAAGTCAGCAGACCCCTTCAGAAGTTATTGCGACTCAGGAAATTGCGTCCGAGCGTATTCACGTGGAAAGAGAGATAAACAAAGTAAAGAATTTCCAAATTTTTAATCAAGTCATTCCACTGTCGTTAGCTGGTAGTCTAAATCAAATGTGGACTGTTTGAGCTGTGCTGACAAACATGCAAAATTTCATAGCATGTATTGTAAAGAGGTGTACAAGTACAAGTACACTAATGAAAACTCAAGTTGAGTTATTGTCTAGGGGAGAACGTACACAGGAATACTTGCTATTAAACGGTTTAAGTTTAGTATACAAAATATTGTTTGCAAATATTTCGCTGCATTTAAACAGTTCAGATCAAGATTCTTGTCAAAAATTAAGTCGACCTATTATTTAGCACGTGCTGATACTGCCTGTAGCTGTTGTAGTAGCAGTTAAAACGGTGCACGCTGTTGTTACAGCACATGCTCCAGCTGGCACTGCTTGTGCCTTGAAATATGCAGCATAGTGCTTAAAGAAAAATTGTTCCAATTTCAACAGCATAGAAGCAAAAAATTCAGAGTCAAAATAAATACGTTCAATGACCATCCCCTTGAATGTATAAGTGACAAAGTCACACCACTTAGCCCCTGTAATTCCCATTTGCCCCTGAACCTGATAATAATATTTGTGCGTCGTCTTAAGCGATGGAAAGTCATCCTTTTTTTCAAGATGAAATTGACTGTCACCGGCACATGCTGTCTCAGGAGTGACATTCCTGTGTTTGTACGGACATTTAATTTCAACGATCCCGTATGGGCGATTCTCTGTTACGTCAATAACCTTCCCATCAGGTGAGCAACCGAGGAAGGGGAAGGCAGGGTTTACAACAAAGCCTGATGGAAAGGTCTTTACGGGATGTCCACTGTTTACAAGGTAGTTCTCATACTGTTTCAGGGCCCTGCTTTCATTTTCAATGCCATGCTTTAGGGGAGCTGGTACATTTCTTGAGTCGACAGGCGCATTTTGATCGCTAACAAGGCCTTTCAGAAACGGGCTGGTAATCGATTTTCGACTTAAAATTTCTCCAAATGTCGACGCTGCCAATCTTGGTTTCCTTTCAGTCCACCAGCGGCTACTGTTTCGTTGTGACTGTGTCGCCCTTTCAAGATCTGTAGCATTCTCATAAAATTGATTATGTTCTGAAGAGCACTGAGTGACGATGAACAAGGGGGAAACCAAAGATAACGGGAAAGAAGGGTAAATTGTTCTAGGGACATCTTCACTGCTAGCCGGTTGCTTAGATAAGTCTACATTACACGTCACTTTAAAGTTCCCTTCAGTGGGTGCCATTTGATAACTGAGATACCCTCCCAAGGGTGCAAGACCAGCCCTGGTAGGTACCTTCTCACTTCCAGCATTCATGTACAAACTGAGGCCAAAGTTCTTGTTGACCTTCTTTAAATCATCCTTAAAGCTCTCAATCTCTGCATTAGTTGGGGCTGCCTTGATTGCAGGATACAGTGAACAAGTAATACCAGGGGATACAGAAACTGAGGTACTCTCACCTGTACATGTCGTGCCTAACCTAGGTTTTTTGAAAATTATTTCCGTCAAAGGCTCCGATGATATATTTTTCCCTCTAGGCCTATGCCACTGCTGTGGAAGGGAGGTGCAAACCAAGTCATCGGGGATCATTTTAGCTTTTGTCATGGAATAGTGGGAAACTAGATACATTAGGCCTACGGCATGATTACAAAACCCCAAAGATCCAGCGACACAGGTGCAGGATGAAGCAAGTACATCGTAAGGTTGCTCTGTTGAGATCGCTAATCTTATTTTATGTGGGGGTTCACTTTTCCGTAGACTTCGGTAGCAAATTAAAGGGCTCTGAAATAAAAGGTTTTGCTCCCTTTGTGATTCTTGGCCCCGACGTTATGAAGGTATCCTTCAATAAAAAAATTGACACCACGTTCAAAAGGCTTCATTACCATGTAGTCCGGGGAATGCTGAATGTTTTTACCGGAGTTTCGGACATATTTCACAATGGTATTATACGTGAATGGAGGAAGATCGTCCAGTAGTTGATCCATATTCTTCTCAGAGGGACAAAATCTAAACTTTTCCTCATTCTCCCTAACAAGATCTGAGTCGCTCTTTTTGCTTCGAGCACGAAGTGCAGCGGCGGTCGCTTGATTATTTTGATCATTTTGCCCGCGATCATCTGTACACATTTGAAGTACTTCCTTCACTCTGCACAAAAAAATCAACAAGGGACGCTAATTTTAAACTTGCAATCACTTAGACAGAAAAAATAATGAGACAAAAGACAAAGGTACATTTAATGGTTTTCAAGTCAGTGTCAAGTGTATTTAATCATATAAAACACAGGGTTAAAAACGCTGCCGGCTTACTTTGCAACAAGTTGGGCCTTCACTGTTAATCCTTTCAGGCTCACTTTCTTCCTTACAAGAATTTCTTTTAATTCCTTCACATGCATCTTTTCCACAGGCCTATCCATTATGAACTTAATACTGTTCGGTAAAAAGA